>JAYEVD010000636.1:0-239744 GCA_036346405.1 Phyllostachys edulis | reverse complement strand
GGAGAGGTGGAGGCGGGGCGGTGTCGGGTGTGGCAGCGAGGATGACGCCTGCCGGATATGAGAGGGAGGCGGTGGAGGAGGTGTGGCAGGACGGTGTGGTGGCGGGAGGCGGTGGAGGAGGCGGTGGAGGCGTGGAGGGGAGGAGAAGGAGGATGAGGGCGGGTGGCAGTGGGGTTGGGTGGAGGAGGGGGATGGGGAGAGGGAGGCGGAGGATCTGCAGCAGTGGAGGAGGGGCGGCGGGGTTGGGTATGGCGGCAGGAGACGAGGGTTAGGAGTCTTAGACTTGGCGATTTCATGGCGGTAGCAAAGAAATGGGCACGTGGTGGGGGGAAAAATGGCGCGCTACTAAATTATTCGCTCCCGAGTGTATGTATTAGACGGACACTCAGGGAATTAGTTGGGCCACACGTGAAAAGGGTTTTGACCGAAAAGGCAAAGAGTTGACCGACCAATTTAAAATAGAAGAAAATTTTGAACAATTCTAAAATTTTTTGAGGAGGTTCTGAGAATCAACTAGGTCTTACAGAAAAATATTTTTAAGCACTTTTCAAACTAAAATTTGTTAGAAATAAATTATTTTGAAAACTGAATTAGTGAAAAGGTTTGAATTTTGGTGATATCAAAATAATTTCTAAAAAATTGTTAAAAATAATAATAATTCAAGATAAATAATCTAGTATTTGAATAAATTATTTCTAACAATTTTACTCACTAAATATTCTAGATTCAAATAAAAGATGGAAAACAAGTTAAAATTTGAAATTTCGCAAACTTTATTACAATCAAACAAAGGTTTTACAATAACACATAATTTTGGGCCGTACTTTTTTGCACTAAAATATGCCAACAATCATCTTGTTTTATTGATTAAATGACAAGGAACACAACGGTTCAATCGGATTGCAAATTCAAACCTTTTCACTAATTTAGTTTTGAAAATAATTTATTTCTGACAAATTTTAGTTTGAAAAGTGCTTAAAAATATTTTTCCTAAGACCTAGTTGATTCTCAGAACCTCCTCAAAAAATTTCAGAATTTTCAAAATTCCGAAAATTTTAAATCGGTCGGTCAAACTCTTTGCCTTTTCGGTCAATAAATTATTTCTAGAAGATGAACAAGAGTTTTTGTTCTTGTTTTCTTTTGTAACTTATAATTGAGTTGTAGGTTTAAACTTTATTTGAGATTTCCCAAGTGCAATAAAATATGAAAAAGTTTCCAAAAAGTCATGCATGGATTCAATTTGGTGCTTGATCAGCTTTATGACCTAATTGAGGTTGGTAAGGTATACTTGATATCTACAGGATCAGTGAAACTTGCTCAGAAGTAGTTTACAATGACTATGAAGTAACTCTGGATGTCTCAACATGTATAGTCGTCAAATGTTGTCAATTATCGTCAAATGTCGTTCAATGTTGTCAATTATCGTCAAATGTCGTCAACTGTCGTGGTAGAAGTCTTCTCCTGAATAAAGATATTCAACAAGAATGAGCACAACTTCCGTGCTCGCAAGTCTAACTCAGAGTGGCTTTGCTAGCATGTCCATGATCGCGGACGCGGCTATTCGAATAGTTTTCTACTCTGCAGAGTTTGTACAGCTTTACCCACATGAGTTAATTTGCTCGTATTGTCGGCCAATACACGCTTCCATAGGCGTGCGACTAAGCAAGTATCATAAGGCCATTACAATGTTCTACCTTAAAGTATTTATGCCCGCTAAGGTTTCGCTTCCATTGGACTAACCGTCCTCCGGGAGCCCCCTCTTGCGCTAGGTCGGACTACTGTCTAACCGACACCCACACATACAACATGGCACAAATAACGATGAGGTATCACAAATTATTAAGCTAGGTCCTGCCCACATAGGACATGTGCTGGTACGGTAAGGCATAGCAAAGGAACGCTCAAACGCCGGTCCTTAATTGACTTGGGCGTCTTTCAAATTAAACCCTGGGCCTTAATCCTAACCGGATTAAGCCCGTGCATAAACCTGCACCAACCATTCATCCATTTCGCCCAAGTCCAAACTATCATTTTATTTTATTTTTTAAATCATTTGAAAACTCCCATGACACACCAATGCCAACGGTACAATTTAAACAACATTTGATTTTTGGTTAAGAGGCGGCCGTTGCGGAGCTTTGAGCTCACAACAATGGCGGCGAGGGGTTTGTCCGCGCGGGGACGATGGCGAGGAAGGAGAAGGGTGGGGCCCACTTCGCGCTGAAAGAAAAGAAACGAAGAAAGGATTGGACAAATCTTCACCGTTAGATTTAAATCGAACGGTCCCCATTGAATGGGCCGTTTGGACCGTTCGAAGGTTACAATGCATCCTGACTGTCCATTTAAGATCGGACAGCTCACACGCGTTGGGAGCTTGTAGTTTCAATATTGTATGAGAAGTAGCAAGTCAAAGAACATGGTAGCTATGGAGAAAGACGAGAACAAGCTCAGTGTAACAGCCCAAAATTTCAAGTTTAGTTGAAAATTAAAACTTAATTATTTTGTGGATTTTCTGAAATTTTTTAAAAGCTTTTCCCTAATTATTTTAAAGCTAAATAAATTTATGTGCAAAAAATATTACCAAATAATAGTTGGAAATATTTTATTTAAGTCCAAAATAACTCTAGGAATTTCTGTGAATTTTTCTAGAATTTTTGCAATTTATTTGCTATTTTCTAAAGCTTATTTCAATTATCAGATTTAAATCAATTAAAAATCCTTTCCTTCGTTTTGGGCCGAAATTCCAACTCCGGCCCAATCCTCTTTCCCTTTCGGCCCACTCTCACCCGCACCACACACCCTCTCTCTCACCCCTTGCCCCACCTGTCATTCGCACGCGCGCTCGCACGTTAAAACTTCCAATCAACATCAACCGTCGGATCTTAAAACAACGGCCAGGATGCATTGTAATCTCTGGATGGTCCGAACGGCCCAACGCGCCTGACCCGTCCAATCTTAAATGGACGGCCAGGATGCATTGTAACCTTCGGACGGTCCGAACGGCCCATTCAATGGGGACCGCTGATTTAAATCTAACGCCAAGATTCGCCGCTTCCTTTCTTCGCTTCTTTTGGACGAGGATGAGCGCGCGAATGGGCCGTCCGATCTTGATCGGACGGTCCTAACGATTTGAATGTTCGGACCGTCCGAACGGGTGAGCACGATCTAGCCATTAAATTCGATTGGACGGTCCTCAACGATTTGAACGTTCGGACCGTCCGAACAGGTGAGCACGATCTAGCCGTTAAATTTCGATCGGACAGTCCACAACAATTTGAACATTTGGACGAGGATGGAGCATGTAAACGGGGCCGTCCGATCTTGATCGTCCAAAACGATTTAAATAGGTTTTTGGTTAAATAAAATACCAAAAAAAGAAAAGCATTTTTAGAAAATAGTAAATAAAGTCCAAAAATTATAGAGAAATATAGAGAAATTCCTTGAATTATTTGGGACTTAATAAAATTATTTTAGCTTAATTTTTCCTTCTAAATTTTTCAAATAAATTACTCTTAGGGACAAAAGGAAAACCTCTTTTAAAATCCAACAAAAATCTAAGAAAAGGCTTAAAATAATATTTTTGATTTTAATAGGTTTTTGATTAAATAAAATACCGAGAAAAAGAATAGAATCTTTAGAAAATACTAAATAAAGCCCAAAAATTATAGAAAAATGCACAGAAATTCCTTGAATTATTTGGGACTTAATAAAAATATTTTTAGCTTAACTTTTGCTTTTAAATTTTTGCAAACAAATTACTCTTAGGGACAAAAGGAAAACCTCCTTTCAAAATCCAGCAAAATCCAAGAAAAGGTTTCAAATAATATTTTTTATTTTAATCCAGGAAGGTTTAAATAGGTTTTTGTTGGAAAAAACGGGCGCGCGGTGGGGGGGGAAATGGCGATACTAAATTATTCGCTCCCGAGTGTATGTAACGGCCAGACACTCAGGGAATTAGTTGTCCACGTTGAGAATGCGTCAGTTCGCCGTTTTGGAGTGGCTCCCGTCGTCATTTCCCGAGTGTCCGATGGGACACTCGGGAAATATTTTTTTACCGAGTGTTTTATTGCCTCCCCGAGTGCCTTACGAAACACTTAGTATGTTACCGAGTGTTTTCTTCAAAACACTTGGCAAAATTTTAGGCCCTCGGGAAAATAGAGGATTCTGGTAGTGGGATCTACTCATAATTTCATTAGTGATGGAATGGTAAACCGTGCCAGAGTACAACTTGATCCACGGCCTGGCCTTCGCATCGAAGTCGCCAACGGGGATCGAGTTTCCAGTGGAGGTCTCGCCCGTGACTTACCTTTACAAATAGCTGACGAAACCTTCACGATGGACGCCCTCGCTATTCCTCTCGGGGGTTTCGACCTCGTTCTCAGAATTCAATGGCTCTGGACTCTTGGCCCTATCCTTTGGGATTTTAGCAATTTATGTATGTCATTTTGGAGGGAAGGTCGCCATATTTCCTGGCACGGCATTGCAGCACCAGCACCAGCAGTTCGTATTGTGACGTGCTCAAAAGATGAATTACTCAACACTCTGCTGGTGGAGTTCGAGGACCTTTTCGCTGAACCAATGGGTCTTCCACCAGTGCGCCCATTTGATCACAGAATTCATCTTCGACTGGGCTCAAAACCAGCGGCCGTGCGTCCATATCGATACCCTCAGTTGCAGAAGGATGAACTCGAACGTCAATTTGACACAATGCTACAGCATGGCACCATCAGATTACTTGTCAAGAAGACTAATGACTCCTGGTGTTTCTGCGTTGATTACCGTGCTCTTAACGAGTTGACGTTGCACAATAAATTCCCAATTCCAGTCGTCGATGACTTATTGATGAATTACATGGTGCATGCTTTTTCACCAAGCTAGACCTCCGTTCAAGATATCACCAGGTGCGCATGCACCTAGACGATGTGGAGAAGACAGCTTTCCAAACCCATCATGGCCACTTCGAATTTTGGTGATGCCGTTCGGCCTCACTAATGCACCATCCACATTTCAGGCCTTGATGAACGAGGTTTTGCGACTCTACCTTCACCGTTTTGTCCTTATAGTTTTGATGATATTTTGATATATAGATCATCTTGGTCGGAGCACCTGCAACACTTACGGATTATATTACAAGTCGTGCGCACACATCGCCTTCATCTGAAGCAGTCCAAATGCAACTTTGGTACACCATCCGTAACGTACCTGGGCCATGTACTTTCGGCAGAAGGTGTTGCCATGGATGAAGATAAGGTGGTTGCCGTCCAGACATGGCCACAACCACTATCAGCTAGAGGGTTACGCTGGTTCCTTGGCCTTGCGGGCTACTATCACAAATTTATTCGAGATTTCAGTACCATTGCAGCACCCCTCACAAAACTACTCAAGAAAGAGAACTTTCAGTGGTCTGAGTCAGCAGACCATGCTTTTCAAACACTCAAGAAGGCCCTCTCCACAGCACCAGTTCTACACTTACTAGACTTCTCTGCCAACTTCATCGTCGAATGCGACGCCTCTGGCACAGGCTTCGGCACTGTTCTACACCAAGGCGGCGGCCCCTTAGCCTTCTTCAGCAAACCCGTGGCAACATGCCACACAAAATTGGCTACTTATGAACGAGAACTCATCGGGCTAGTTCATGCAATTCAACACTAGTGGTCGTACCTTTGGGGTCGCTCATTTATTGTGCGGACCGACCACTACAGCTTGAAATTCCTTTTGGATCAACGGCTCTCTACCATCCCTCAGCATCAATCGGTGAGCAAATTATTCGGGTACAACTTCACGGTGGAATATCGCCTCGGCCGCTTAAACGTTGTCGCTGATGCACTATCACACCGCGTAGGAGACTCAGTCACGACATATGCATTATCGGGACCCTCTTTTTCCCTCTTTGACGAGCTGCGCAAGGAGATGCTTACCTCAACCGAAGTGCAATCTCGTTACAATCAGATTCAATCCGATGAGTTGGAGGCACCTTAGGCATGGAATGATGGATTGTTGCTACATAACGAAAAAGTTTATGTTCCGGTCGGGTCTCCATCTTTGCCGACCATTCTCACAGCAGCCCATGCAGGACACGAAGGCTTCCAGAAAACCTTACATCGACTTCGTTCGGATTTTTATGTACCGCGTGCATGAAAGGAAGTCCAGAATTTTGTGCGAACGTGTATGATTTGTCAACGCAATAAGGCCGAGCACCTCCATACCGCTGGCTTACTTCAACCACTAGCAGTCCCTACCACAGTTTGGGCTGATATATCAATGGACTTCGTTGAGGGGTTGCCTTGTGTTCACGGCAAATCAGTCATCCTTTCTGTTATTGACCGTTTCTCAAAATATGGGCATTTCATTCCATTGGGCCATCCGTATACAGCCATGACCGTCACTCGTGTTTTCTTCCACGAATTTGTACGTCTCCACAGAATTCCTCATTCGATCGTTAGCGATCGTGACCCTGTCTTCACCAGTGCCTTTTGACAAGATTTATTTTGTTTGACAGGTACTAAACTTCATATGAGCTCGGCATTTCACCAGTAGTCTGATGGACAGACAGAGGCAGTCAACAAAACAATCGCCATGTACCTTCGGTGTATCACAGGGGATAGGCCTCACAATTGGGTGGAATGGCTGCCATGGGCGGAGTATTGTTATAATACATCTTATCATATGGCTCTTCGAGATACTCCCTTCAAGGTTGTCTATGGACGTGCACCCCCTACACTGACAACATATGACAACGACATGGCACAAGTGGCTGCTGTCGAAGCCCAACTTCACAACCGAGATGACTTCATCAGCGAGGTCCATGACCGTTTACTCCAGGCACAACATTATGCCAAACACTACTATGATAAGCACCATCGGGAAATTATTTTCGAGGAAGGAGACTGGGTGTGGTTGCATCTGCTTCATCGACAGGCGGCCTCCTTGCCGGGATGGCGCACCGGCAAATTAGGACTGAGGTTCTATGGTCCTTATCAGATTTTGGCTCACATTGGTTCGGTGCCATATCGTCTTCAGTTGCCCGAAGGATCACGGCTACATAATGTTTTCCACATCGGCCTCCTAAAAAGGTTCCATGGCACACCAGCCTCGATAATGCCCAGTCTACCACCAATTGAGAATGGCCGTGCAATTCCAGTTCCTGCAAAGATATTGCAAGCTAGTCGTCGCCGGGATATTTGGCACGTTCTGGTACAATGGGTTGGTTTGCCTGCAGCAGATGCTACTTGGGAGCCCATGGATGATTTCAAGATGTCTTACCCTACATTTCAGCTCGAGGACGAGCTGTTTGACTAGGCAGGGCGAGATGTCATGTGGGGGATTCCTTATCAGAGGCGCAGCAATGGAAAGGTAGTAATGGTATGGTAATTCCATTCGATGTATAGAGCGTTGATTAATGGTATGGTAATTCTAACTAATCGCTACTTATGGAAGCTTAAGATTCCTCTAAAAATTAAGATCTTCATTTGGTTTCTATACAACGGAGTAACCTTAACCAAGGATAATCTAGCAAAGAGACAATGGAAAGGTAGTTCCAAATGTTGTTTCTGTAGTATGGATGAAACAATACAACATCTTTTCTTGGATTGTCATTTTTCTAAGTTTATTTGGCGTGTGGTACATATTTCGAGTGGTATTAATCCATCTTCAAGTATTTCTCATATGTTTGGAAATTGGCTTGTGGGGATTAACCGTAAAATTATGTACTTTTTATTGGTTGGGGCAAGCACTCTTTGCTGGGCCATTTGGTTGAGCCGTAATGATGTGGTTTTGACAAGGCATGAGTTTCTTCTGCTATGCAGGTTATCTTCAGAGGTACATATTGGTTTCACTTCTGGTCACTGTTGTAGAGGGAGGAGGACCGTCCTTTCATTCAGGACATGTGCTGACGTCTGGAAACTACTGTTATGGAGATTTATGCCAACCATGGGTAGCAGTTCAACAATAGGATTTGTCTCTAATTTTTAGACTTAGCTTGATCCTTATTTTATTTCCTTCTGTCCTGATATGTCAGGCTCTCAGACGTTGGTTGTAATAAGTTACTCTTGTTCACATCTTTTGATGCTGACCAGCCACATGCACCCTGCTGTGCAGAGGCTGGAATAAAAACTATTCTTTTTTCTAAATAATCAGAGGCGCAGCAATTGGAAGGAGATCCAACTAGCACAATCAGCATTGACATCACGTCAGCAAGAAGAAGTATCCGAGTAGAATACTTATGTTAGGAACGTATCCCTTCCGGATTCTTATAGATACATTAGACTATCCCTTCCGGATGTATTAGTTAGCCTATATAAGAAAAACCTTCAATTGTATTTTGGGAATCAATCAATCAAATAATATTCTTCGTCCCAGCCTGATTTATCTATTCTTCGTCTCCTGCTTGTCAACAACAGCTGATCATCACGGCGCCTGGATGTCGTGAGGCTCGGCCGAGGTTGCCGGTATCTCACGGCTACTACCTGCGTTCCCGAAGTCCTACCAATCTGATATCAGAGCCACAGGTCCCAGGTGTGGCCTGCACCATACCAGGATCGGAGGAAACAGCAGAGGAGGTGACCATGACCCAGCTTTTTCAATCGATACAGATGCTCTCAGTACGCTTCGACGGCATGCACCAGCAGATGGGCGATGTCGTCACCCGTCTGACGGCCGTCGAAAAACAACCGGTGGGGGAATTGCCGGGCCTATTGGCGTCACCACCAGGATCACACCAGCAGGTTCCATCGACTAACTTTGTCCAGTCCTCCATATCGCTTCCAGTTTCCGCCGCATACATCAACCCCCACATCCAATTCCCACATACCTTCGCCAATCCTACCACCTTCACACCAGCAGCCGCAACGCCCATCCCACCACTCCCATCAGTACCCCATATTCTACTATATCATCACGGCGCCTGGACGTTGTGAGGCTCAACCGAGGTTGCCAGTATCTCACGGCTACTACCTGCGTTCCCGAAGTCCTACCATTTTATGTGGCAATAACACACACATATAAACGGGCTTTTTCATACCCATTAAAAGAGATCGTACCTTCAACCAGTTCCATGCAATTTCGCGTGCCTCTGTTCTAATACCTCCAACGACTGAAGAAGCATCTTGATTGCGGACCTGACAAGCAAAAGAGACAAATAAGACCTGAGTACAACTTACACGTAGTTAACACAGAAGTACAAGATCATCCAGAACTTCCAATGTAATCATGGAAGAAAGGAATGATTTTAGGGTCTACCTCATCAGTGAAAATCAAATTCAATGACTCAAGAATGATATCCTTATCCCGGCAAGAAGACAATATACCTAGAAACAAGGAGACAAGGCTTTCAGGATAACCCAAAACATCAGCAAGCTTTGTTAATTTAAGATGGTCGAAAGGCTACACACCTAAGACACGTAACTTTTCCTCCCCTTCAGCTGACTCCCTGTAGACTTTTAGAAGACCATCATAGCCGGATCTGTTTGAACTACTAACATTCTGCATCACAGAGAGGTATGCAGCCTGCAGAATAACGCAAGTTACAAACGGAAGCAATAAAAAAGGAGCGCCATGTGAAGTAAGGGCAAAAGGCATGACCCTTCTAGTGTCTGGAGGAAGAAGAGAAGTTTTGCGGTCATCTATGAAGATGTTAAAGCGCCTAACTCCTTCACTAATGGTCTTATTATGTCCAAGATTGACAAGGGCAACCAAGAGCAGTGGTCTAAGCATTACATCCAGGTCGCTCTCACCATCCTTGGGGTCCCAGCCTAACTTTATGAAAAATCACAGCACAAGGACACTTGTCATATGATCAAGGTGATGAAACAGAGGAACAGTTGTAGCAAATAAACATGCATTGGGCCACACAGGAAAACATATGTTTAAGCAAACATGCACAAGTAGAAACAAGATGATATCCTGTCAAAATAATAAATTAAAATTTAAGAGACTCAAAAGCAGGTAATATAAGGCATGGTTGGCAGGTTGGGCATACTCAGCAGGTGACAGAAGCTTCATCAAAGTCGAATATAATGGAACCAATTGGACATACAAGATTTACGTACAGAGTTTATGTGTGACAGAACACTGTAATCAGTTTCCTCACGATAAGCATACAGTAGATGTAGCAATGACGTCAAAGTTTGCTTGCGGGCAATAGAAAGAGCATGTGAGTCTTCCACAATGCCTGCAATGCTAATGTTATCATACCTGTCAACAAAACATTGCAAAGCAAATTTAACAGTGCAACATGTTGTGTTTACCAATTTTATCCATTAAAGAGAGCTTCTTGGCCTCCAATGCCTTTTGAAGTGTGTTATGAATATTGTGTGTATATTGAAGAGGCCCAATGAGCAATATATATAGGAGTACAAGAGGTGTATGCCATATACAGATAAGGAATACAAAAGGATTCATATCTCTATCTCTAACATATCTCTAACACCCCCCCTTCAAATGCAAAGCGTATGCAATAGCATTGCATTTGAAGATGGTTAACACTAAAATATGAAAAATCCAAAGTCCGAGTCTTGATAATGTCGTCGTAGCATGCAACAATGGCGAGAAGAAGGCGGGGGTGAGAAATATAGACTTCCGAATGGCATAATTGACGTGTTGATTCGATGGCACTTCCCTGGCTTGGTCACCTACAAAGGAAGGCGGGAGCCTGCATGGACATGGTGCCACTACAGGGCCACTGAAGATACCGCCGATGAAGGAGAAATACAATTTGACAATTGTTTGCAGCGGGTGGAGGAAATTTTTTTGGGTAAGTGACTGAATATTCAACTTGATATGAAACTACAAATTATGCAAGCCCAAGGTTGGAATTAACCTTGTTCCTAGTCTTTGGAGCATCCAGAGCCAAATAATAAATGTCAACTAACTTAATCATCTTATTCTTTATCAATTCCTTTTCGCTTTCATCAACTTCATCTGTTAAGAGTAGGTCCATATATGCTAACCAATAATTAGTCATTGTACCAAGTGCATAAGCGAAAGGAGGAAATTTCCAAAAGTGTTACATCATATAAAATTATAAAGGTTGTATATATCGATAATATTTAGGAAATGACCACCAATGCGAGATATCCAAAATATATTGATCAGATCATCATTTTTATTAAGTAATATTGTGCTGCTAGGGAGCGGAGAATTGGTCCAGATTTGCAAAAATTGTTCTGTGGTGCAATTTCGACATACTATAAGCTCATGGTTTCATGCAAATTTTCTTGGAACTTCATTTTGGTTTCAGCAGTAGATGTATTATACCATACTTACCTTGTACACCTACTGTTAAGAAAGCCATCTAGCTCTGATCTTTGATTGGCTTAAAGCCATCTAGCTCTCATCTTTGACTGGCTTCAGTCCTACTACAGGCACCTCATATATACATATATGTGTCTCACCGCAATTATGTAGGTCTTGTTTTTTTATATTGTTATTACAAGAATTTGATCTCTCGATTACCAATTGGTGTGATCAATGAATTGAGTATTGGTTCATGAAATTATTGAACTTTTTTGTGTATGGATGTCTACAAGCAGCGGTGATAACACAAGTTCGTTATGTGTGAGTTATTGGTGTTTTCCAGCTTGCTCTTACGCCTATATAGATAGCAGTGAGCACTCTTGTAAGTACTTGTAATCTGTAGAAACATAGGTGCCTAAAAGTGACCAAAGATGTTGATTTCTCGGCATTATGATGTGTCCTGTTGTTATCTTGTTATTTGCTAATCTTACACATTATCTTGTTATTATCTAGTGGTGGTTTAGATGGTCTCGAGGGATAGGAAGTTGATTCTAGGAGAGTGGTTGTAATTTCATTTAAAAGTTGATCCCACAGATGATCTACTGAAGCACGATCCAAGTGGTGATCTATTACCACACACAAGTCAAATGATGTCCTTCATTACAATCAATTCTACTTTATTCATATTTAACACTTGGTTAATTTAGGCAATACCTTGGTGGGCCCAGAAGTGTGAAGATGCATGGCGTCAGATTGCCCAAAAGAGGTGGTGCAACGAACAATGGTTAGAGACCTCTCGTGCTACTAGGGAGCGGAGATTGTTGATGGGCGGGGCAGCACATCGTCAAGGCAGATCCTCCATGGCTCGTTACAAGAAGCACTTGGTAGGTCAGCATGTTTATATTGATTGTACGTCGCAGATACATATTTATTTACCTCTGTGTTTTTTTTTGTGCAGGAAAAGAAGAAGTAGAGGCCTGTCTTTGATATAGAGGCATATGTAGACGCTAGCAGGGATGATCAGGAGGGCACCTTGTGTAACCAGTGCGCAACAGACAACTTGGTATGATTTCTGCTGATTTTGCCCCTAATGATTTTCGCTCCCTGATGATTTTGTCCAACAGGCTACATATACTAAGGCTGCTAAGGAGATTCATGGCGAGGACTTCGACGTAATGAATTCACCACTGGACGCGGCTGCTGTGTACAAGGCTGGAAAGGGGAAGAAACATGGTCGTTTCTTCATGGGTGCCGACTACACTAGCACACCGACAACCCTCTCGGAGGTCCAAACCACGAGTACTGAATCAACGGATGAAGTACACCTTCAAAGATGACCGCGACCATCACATGGGATATTTTCTCAGGTTTTTGAGCTTCAGGCGAGGCTGCAAGAGGAAATCGAGGCTACGTAGCGGTTGGAGCAAATGTTCCTACAGGTTAGTTGGAGCGTGGTAGTACAACAACAACGTAATATGCAAAAAATATATATATTCATACTTGGCTAATGTATGGCAACGTGCAAACAAATATGCAGGCACTCGGGACCGGGACTCGGCTTGATGGCCCTACACCGGGGGAACCACTGCCTAACTTATCTGCTCCAGTTAGTAACTGCATACTGATTATTATATTGTTAGTCTCTTATGAGTGCTTGATTTAGAAGACATTGAAATGACATGCAATGTAATTATTGATCGCTACTGCAAATTTCTTATAATGCGATTTCTTATAAAAATGTAGGGAATGGCGGGATCAGCTACTTCTGGTGCTAATGCTAGTGCTAATGCTAAAGATGGTGCACGTGTTAATGCTGGTGCTAATGCTGAAGATCATGTGAATGTGTCCATCGCCGAGAGGCCACCACCAGGTGCTTGCTATTTTCATGATCTACTTGTTCAAACATGAACATACATCACTCCATTTTTGTGTTGATGTAGCATATATGCATGCATGCTCAAATAATAATGTTTAACAATTATCTGAAATAATGTTGAGTTCACCCTATATTTCCATACATTCAGAAAGAATCTGGGTTCTAGTTTTTCCCTCCACTTCTATCAAATCCACCTTCACGAACGAAACCTCACAATCTTCTATAATATACATCAAGTTCAGGCTTAATAAATTGCAGAAATGGCATCTCCACCTTTGCGATTCACACATTGTACTTAGCGCATTTCTTTTACTTTCTTGCTCAGATGAGCTTCAGGGGCTATGTTTTACTGACAAATAATACTACTGCTTATTTGATTAGCAAACTCGACCTTGAATGATAGCAACCTATGTTGTAGTGTATGTTTGCCATTTTTCACCTACAACTACACAAGTCGTACGTGTACATAAGGGATTTTCTTAATTTAGTGATTATATTAACAACTACATAGTAGTTAATCAAATAAAAACATGACAACAATGATTTTCCTTGCTGCAAAATTTAGTGTGGAAATGTGTTCAAATATGTACGGAATTTGGATTAGTACGCAAAGTCCAAAATATTTTGTGTAAGTTTCAACCACACCACTCGATGTCAAAATTGAGCGAGAATTAAGAAAAGCCGCAGTTTGCATATTGACTTGTTCACTAACTCAATATGTGGCGACAACGTGTGGTCCAAATTTTAATTTGTTTCTCTTCTCTTTCAAGTACTAGCCATGCCATCTTGACAATGACAACGACATAGATTTGCTTCTTGCTTCACGTAACAGTACAACAATAATGTCAAACATTTCTTTTCTAGGGTTTGAAAATAGACCAAACAGCTCATACATGGTTTGTTGGAAAGATTTGAAATATACACATCCTAGGCGAAGTGAATAAGCACCATTGAATGCCAAATATGGGTTTTCGTTAGGTTTGCAAACATCATGACTAACATATACCTTCGAGTTAGATTTCTTGCCATATCTGAATACCACAATTCTTGCATCCAAGCTGTAGAGGATACACTTGTAACTTCTTTCCTTTCACTTCTCTATTGTTGTAGTTTTTTTATAAATACTTTCTTGCTTACATTCAGAATTTGCATAAATCAGTGCAACTTGATCTGATTCCTCCTCGTGAATACTAATTTTTAGTGCAAGTGTGAACATTTCAAGAGTAGTTTCTGGTTGTCAGTACAGTAGTAGTAGTAGTACTATGCTTGCAATAATAGTTTTCACAATGTAATCAAGAATCATAACAACACTACATTCAGCAACAAAGTTCAGGGAGAGCATTATCAAACAATGCACAAAGGTACAGTACTTGTATATCTGCGTTTCACTAAATGTAATATACACAGGAACTACTGAGCTCCATGTCATAGTCACACTTGCTTTGTATAGTCACAAGCTTTTGTTGTCAATAGTTAGGTTAATTATCTTTTCATGTAATATCAATTCCTTGCTTTTGTTGTAAGATGGCACTAATATTAAGTTTTGTCAGATCAGAGAACTCACAAAATGATGCTTTGTAATACGTATGAAACCTCGTAATCCCCGTCGCATCCTCCATAATAACATAGCACGAAGATTGAAGCGATAAATTGCATGCGGATGGTAGCAGTGATATGTGCTTTTGTTTGATGTAACGGATAAGACTATGAAATTACTACTTGGAACTGTTATACATATCATGCCTTATGCTCAGATTTTTGAATTTGAACTTGAATGTTGTGAGCTCGAGAACTGTTATATGTATCCCTTTTGTTCGATCTATATATATATTGTGAATTGTGGTATTTTTCTTGTTGTGGAATGGATGGATGGATTATTTGATTGCTGAGTTTTCTGTTAGTGCAGTTCAAAATTAAATGCAAAATCGAATGTACAAAATTAGTGAAAAATGGGTTGGTGCTGTTCAACAAATTCCCGAGTGTCGACCAAAACATCCCCGAGTGTCGACACTCGGGAAATCGACCAAAACGTTCCCGAGTGTCGACACTCGGGACATGTTGTCCATCGACACTAGGGAAAGGTTGCCCTCCTCGGTTTGCTGGAAACTTTCCGAGTGTCATTTTGCCATACACTGGGAAAGGTCCGCTGCGTGTCAATTTTCCATGGCTTTGTCGGAAACTTTCCCAAGTGTCATTTGTGCCGCATACACTCGGAAAAGTCTGCCACGTGTCAATTTTCCATGGTTCGTCTGTCACCTTCGGAAACTTTCTTGAGTGTTTCCTTGAAGACATTCCCGAGTGTCCACACTCGGTAAAGGTTTCTGTTACAGTTGAACAAGCCATTGAGGCCTGATTTTTCCTGAGTGTTGTTGTTTCCCGAGTGTACATATATACACTCGGGAAAGTACTGTTTCCCAAGTGTACATATATACACTCGGGAAAGTACTGTTTCCCGAGTGTAACACTCGGGAAAGTACTGTTTTTGCCCCGACTAATCTACCCCGAGTGCTATTTCCCGAGTGTTGGCCTTCGGGAAATTCGCTCCCGAGTGTTTTGCCTTATTTCCTGAGTGTTTTTGGCACTCGGGAAAAATCGGGTTTCTGGTAGTGTCCAGTATCCAATAGTGCGACGAATTCCTTCGTGGCAAGCTGGACCTTGATTTGCATGGTCTCATTCGTGCGTATGCTCCAGAGCCCTATTAATGCCTGAAGAGATACGGTGGGCGCCTGATCGGTAGTGCCATCTAGCCATGCTTCGTCGTCGTCATCGGCCACCTCAATATAAAAGATCCGCTGACAACGATGGCCGCGGACGTATTGTTCGTCACAATTGAAACAAAGACCCTGTTTACGTTGTTCAGCCATCTCAGTCGGGTTCAGACGTCGGAGAGGACGACCCGGTTGTGCGGTGGCGGTCAGCACGCCGCCCATTGTCGATTGTCGTGGTGCAGACGGTACGGGAGTGGAAGGTTTCTGCCATCCCAATGGTCGTGAGCTCGAGCGGTTCGCTATTACTGGTGTCACCTGGTTGTGGCGCTCGTATGCTCTTGCCAAACTCATAGCCATCTAGAAATCTGCTGGGTTTTGGAGCTCAACATCCATGCGCAATTGCTATGGAAGTCCTACGGTGAATAGTTGCATCTGGTGAAGCGGATGCAATGCTTCTGTCCGGCACAAGAGTGCAAGGAACTGGTCAATGTAGTCTTGGACTAAGCCTGTGAACTACAGACGTGCTAGGGCTCCGAGTGGGTTGCTTCTGATTGGAGGACCAAATCGTAAGTGGCAAAGCTCCTTGAGATGTGGCCATGAAGGTGTACCCACATCACGCTCCAACTGAAAATACCAATACTGTGCAATTCCCGTGAGGTGATAAGAGGCGAGCCACACTTTATCTGTCTCGTCTGTCCGCTGACCCCGGAAGAACTGTTCGCACCTATTGATCCATGCTAGGGGATCATCCTTGTCATCATACACCGGAAATTCCAGCTTGTGATAGCATGGAACTCCCTGTGAAACGTTGCCTAAGGGCAACGTGGTTGGTCCAAAACTGTTATGCTGATTATGAGGGTGGTAGGGAAACTGGGATTGATGATATGGTAGAATATGGGGTTCTGATGGGAGTGGTGGGATGGGCGTTGCAGCTGCTGGTGCGAAGGTGGTAGGATTGGCGAAGTTATGTGGGAATTGGATGTGGGGGTTGATATATGCGGCGGAAACTGGAAGCGATACGGAGGACTGGGCAAAGTTAGTCGATGGAACCTGCTGGTGTGATCCTGGTGGTGATGCCAATAGACCCGGCAATTCCCCTGCCGGTTGTTTTTCGACGGCCGTCAGACAGGTGATGACATCGCCTATCTGCTGGTGCATGCCGTCGAAGCGTACCGAGAGCATCTGTATCGATTGAAAAAGCTGGGTCATGGTCACCTCCTCTGCTGTTTCCTCCGATCCTGGCATGGTGCAGGCCACACCTGGGACCTGTGGCTCTCATACCAGATTGGTAGGACTTCGGGAACGCAGGTAGTAGCCGTGAGATACCGGCAACCTCGGCCGAGCCTCACGACGTCCAGGCGCCGTGATGATCAGCTGTTGTTGACAAGCAGGAGACGAGGAACAGAGAATTCAGGCTGGGACGAAGAATATTATTTCATTGATTGATTCCCAAAATACAATTGAAGGTTTTTCTTATATAGGCTAACTAATACATCTGGAAGGGATAGTCTAATGTATCTATAAGAATCCGGAAGGGATACGTTCCTAACATAAGTATTCTACTCGGATACTTCTTGCTGACGTGATGTCAATGCTGATTGCGCTAGTTGGATCTCCTTCCTATTGCTGCGCCTCTGATAAGGAATCGCCCACATGACATAAAAGTTGAGACTTCTGAACCTTGTTTGGAACATTGGATTCTTGTAGGAATTTTGGACAGAATGAAATATCCAGTCATTGGATGTTTCTCTTCCTACCAAATTCTTGTGAACTTTCATTGTTAGTGCTAGTAGAACATGAAATATTTGAAAACATTCTGCTTACATGTGGTCCCATTCTGTCTGTATGCAGGAAAACTGGGACCGTATCTCGAAGGCATTTTCAGCGAGCTCACTTAATTTTGTCGGAATTATTGTTCCATTGGTACATTTAGCCGCACGTCCTATTCCCCCAATCTAATCGTTGTTATTCCCATCAGTCCATTGCTAATGTGCACTCCCTTCTTTCTTGTCAGTTCTCCTCCAATGAGAAGGCAGCAGAGATCTCCGAGTTCTTTGTGACCCGCACTAAGCCAGCATTCGAGAGGAAGCTGAAGCAGAGCCTCGAGAACGTGCGGATCAGCGCGAGGTGGATCGAGGGCATCAGGAGTAAGCCCAATCTTCCACAGACGGTGCATGAGCTGCCAAACAGGCCCTGATGTGGCTGCTAGAGTGTTTATGTCGTGGTTACCGGGTTCGCTATAAAACCCCACGAATCTCGAACTTAATTCGTCGAATCCGAACCGGTTTAGGGTATGGGTTCGTGTTCGCAGCGAAAATTGGATTCAAAAATGGCGAACTACGATACCACGATTCCGACGAACTACCTTTCTGTTAACTATGGTTTATGTTTATGATGACGTACCCTCCTAGGGAACCTGGAAGCTGTCTACCTGTGTTATTGTTGTGGTTGGTAATAAAATGCATTCCTGTCTTATCATCTGTGAAAAACTTCTCTTGTAATGTTCTTTCCATGGAGTAATGGTGCGCCATTTGGTGTCAACTTTAAGAGGAAGCATTGTTATAGCAGCTCTGCAGAGTCTTTGTAAAGGCCAGAAGCATAGGCTGCATACAAGGTAAATAGATAGTATCCTCATAGATTTTCTATGAGTGTGCCAGATTGTGTCAAGGAGGCATGATTCAGGACCTGTCTCACCACAGCACTTCACCAGCCACTTTGTTCCAACTTTGCAGTGTCCAAATGTATGAGGCTTATCTATCATTATTCATTCGCAGTTTTGTCATCATGTAGGAAGGGCAATATGAAGTCCTCAAAACATATTGAAAGGCGACTTAAGTCGGTAAGGCATGCCAGAGAGATGGGTGTTATTACTGTAGAATACATCCAGTCTGAAAGGAACTTGGCAGATCCTTTCACCAAAGGATTGGCGCGGAAGGACGTCCTTGCAGCATCAAAGGGAATGGGTCTCATACCCGTGTAAAGGATCACATTGGTGATAACCTATCCTAGGAGATCGGAGATCCTGTGAACTAGGCTCTAGGACAACAAACTGTGTGTGATTATAGAGCACATATAAAGGATACCATTAGCTGCAATGCTCTTTCTGTATGGAAGATTGATCAAATAGCTCTTAATGAATTCAAGACCTATATGGTATCGGGAATCGTCCTACAGGATTCCCTGAAGAATTCACCTACTTGAGTATGATCGTGAGGTCGCGTTCAAAGAAAGATAAGGGTACACTATCTTGAGTACTCATGTGCTAGATACGGGGACATGACCGTAACGTCCCAACCCAAGAGGGATTTGGGCAAGCCGCCCAGTACAGATTGTAACTTGGGCGAAAATTCTCACACCAAGGCATTGGATCAAGGGGTAGTCCTCCTTTGCCTGTGTAGAGTCGTAGTTCTTGTTGCTAGGCTTTGGGTTCAAACCCAAGGTACCTATCGTCGAGCAATTTGTATATTAAACAAGTCATTGAGCATCTTTTTATCATATTGAGAAATTGGTGGGGATTGTTTATGCTGTATGGGTATTAATGTAATTTCGTCGTAGAGAAAAGAATTAAAGGATATTAAAAGGATCGTGCATGGGGCCCCTTGTTAGTAGAAGAGTGGGGAGGATTAGCTCTCTGGGTTGGTCTGTGGCTTTCTACCGATTCATTCCTCACCTCGTTGCTTCTTCTTCGGTTTTCTCTCCGGAAATGGCGGCGACTAGGGCAAGGGGCGAGGCGATCGTGGAGACTCCTCAACGGTCCATGCGAGTCGGCCGTGGGGAGAGGGCGTCCTCCCCATCCTCTCTCTTGAAAAGGGGCCGGCGGCTCTTCCTAAAGGTACACTGAGAACAAAAGATCTCCCCAATTTTTGTTTTGATTTGGAACTTCCACTTTCGATCTGATTTGAGGTCTTCTCTTTCACTCCTGGTGACGCCTTGGATCTTGACTCCTAGTGGTGGTTCGGTTCTGAGCTCTACTTCCTTGCACATCTGGATTAATCCCCTCTGGTGCCGTTCATTCTTGGAGGCCTTGAGGGAGATTTAGATTCTTGTGTTGGAAGTTCGGTTCCTGACAGATTACGGGTGGGTGGTAGTGGTGAAGATAAACTAGTTTGATTGATTGGTGCTAATAAGTGCTTTTGGCCGAAGCACTCTATTGGTGGGCTTGTGCGGCAATCACCCGGTTCCTCAGCTTCGTTCTTTGGTCGGCTCCAAAGGAGGGAGTATGGCATTGTATCTCCGATTGCTTCGTCTTTTGCTCGGGATTGCAGAGCGATAGTTTTTCTAGGTCAGTGTCAATTGACACGCCTTGCCGGTTGCATCTTGGTGGTTTTGAGTACCACCACTATAGCGAGTATTGCTCCTTTGTGGCAGTTCAATTGATCTTTGCATATATATTCTTGTAGTGCTAGTTGGTACTTTGATCTGTGTTAGTTCTAATTTCTGAATCTAGTACTGAAGATATTGCAAATTGATCAGTGGGCTTTGTTGACATGCTCTGTGATGAATTCTGTCTTATAATGAGATTGAATGTGATAGTTAGTTCATACTTGAGCCGTATTGTATTACTTGCTATTGTCAATATGATATACTATTAATTGGTTACTTTCGGTTGAAAGCTAGTTATTTTGATTCTTCTGGTTCATTTGATCTCTAGCATTTGAAGTGGATACTCTTCTATGAGCCAATCGGCTTTATCACTGAACCAGTGTCTTTATGTTCAGTTCTATTGAGAGTATTCAATTATTGTTGGTAATTTAATGACCAGTTTGTGATCCTTCTAGTAATTTGTTTGACTAGGAGTTTAATCTATTTTCTTTAATAGTTGAGTTCATTTGACAGTTAAGCAAAGTATTGTTTAGACCTCATAGTTTGAATTTATATTATCATATTCATTTAATGAAGAGTATAAACAATAGAGTTGATATGGCAAAGACTTGTTCTTTTGCAACTTCATATACGAGAGCACACTATATCATCAAACTTCGTGCTTTAGGCAGCCTTTTGATGATTTCTTGCTATTAATGTTGAGAATAATATTGTATTTGAATGACTTGAAATAATTTTATGGATACATGTTATTATGGTCGTTAATTACATGCTGGTATTATGCTTTATGGCTGAAAATGAATGCTGGGTTGAATTATGATTATTTGCTAAAACTGCTCATTTTACAACAATCCAGAACTGGAAAACCCCAAAAACCTTTTCATAGCGTTGAAGGGCAAAGCACCTCTCCACTTGAGCTAATCCATTCCGATCTTTGTGAGATGAATGGAATATTAACTAAAGGTGGCAAAAGATATTTCTTAACACTCATAGATGATGCGACTAAGTATTGTTATATCTACTTACTTAAGTCGAAAGATGAAGCACTAGAACACTTTAAAATATTTAAAGCTGAAGTGGAAAACCAACTAGAAAAGAAAATCAAACGGTTAAGGTCGGACCGAGGCGGTGAATACGTCCCTTATGATTTCTCTCAATTTTGTGAAGATAGTGGAATAATTCATGAAGTTACTCCACCATACTCACCCCAATCGAATGGAATAGCTGAAAGACAGAACCGAACTCTATGTGACCTGGTTAATGCCATGTTACAAAGTTTAGGTATGTCGAACTATTGGTGGGGTGAAGCAGTACTCATTGCTAATTATGTCCTAAACAGGGTGCCACCTCGCAATCAGGAGGAAACACCTTATGAAGGACGGAAGGGGAGAAAACCCAACTTGTCCTTTCTCCGGACCTGAGGATGCCTTGCAAATGTGCATGTGCCATTACCGAAGAAAAGGAAGCTTGGTCCTAAGACTGTTGATTGTGTTTTTCTAGGGTATGCTAAAAATAGCACAACTTATAGATTTTTAGTGGTCAAATCCAAGGTAAGTGACATCGCTACTAATATAGTAATGGAATCTCGTGATGCGACATTCTTTGAGAATGTGTTTCCTATGAGACAAAACGAAGTCATTGATCCTATTGGTTCAAGTGAACATTCTATTCTTCCTATGGTGGATAACACCGCTCCAGAATTAGAGTTGAGGAGGAGTAAGAGGCAGAGGACTGAAAAGTCTTTAGGCGATGACTTTGTCACCTATGTTGTGGATGATGAACCATGAACCCTTTCAGAGGCATAAGCATCCCCGGATGTGGATTACTGGAAGGAAGCAGTCCGTAGCGAGATGGATTCCATCGTAGCTAACGGAACGTGGGAGGTTACGGACCTCCCATGTGGATTCAAGCCAGTTGGCTATAAATGGATCTTTAAAAGGAAGTGTAGACCTGATGGTACTATAGAAAAGTACAAGGCCTGCTCAGTGGCTAAGGGTTTCACACAAAAAGAGGGCGAAGACTATTTCGATATATACATACTCTCCTATAGCTCGTTTACCCACAATTCGAGTGCTTATAGCACTAGCTGCCGCATATAAACTCCACGTACATCAAATGGATGTAAAGACCGCTTTCCTAAATGGAGAGTTAGATGAGGAGATTTATATGCAACAGCCTGATGGTTTTGTGATTGAAGGGCAAGAGAGGAAAGTATGTAATTTGATTAAATCATTGTATGACCTAAAGCAAGCTCCTAAGCAATGGCATGAGTAATTTAATAGTACTATGACCTCGGTCGGCTTTTGTGTGAACGAAGCCGATAAATGTGTCTACTATCGGTTTAGTGGGGGTGAAGGTGTCATTCTATGTCTTTACGTAGATGACATATTGCTTTTTGGGACCAACATAGATGCAATCAATAGAACGAAATCTTTCCTCTTCGAATTTTGATATGAAAGATGCAGGTGAAGTGATGTAATCTTAAACATCAAGCTTATAAAGGGTGAGAATGGGATTACTCTTTTACAATCCCATTATGTGGACAAGGTCCTATCGATTTGGATTCATGGACGATAAATCGTGACCACACCTATGATCCAAATGCTAAGCTTCATAAAAACACTAGACATGGAAAAGACCGACTTAAATATTCTCAAATCATAGGATCCTTAATGTATTTAACTAGTGCAGCGAGGCCCGACATCTCATATCTTTGTGCGCGATTGAGTCGTTATACGTCCAATCTAGGAGATGATCATTGGATAGCACTAGAAAGGGTACTTGGGTACCTAAAGGGGACCTCTAACTTGGGAATACATTATTCTGGCCATCCGACAGTCTTGGAAGGATTCAGTGATTCTAACTAGATCAGTGACTCGGATGACATGAAGGCTACGAATGGCTATATCTTCACTCTAGCAGGTGGAGCTGTTTCATGGAAGTCTTTTAAACAGACTATCCTTACACGGTCTACCATGGAGGCTGAGCTGGCTGCTCTAGACTCAGCGGCTGTAGAGGTAGAATGGATTAGAGAACTCCTTTCAGACCTACCTGTACTGAAAAAGCCAATTCCAGTCGGATTAACCTACTACAATAACCAAACCATTCTTGTTAAGGCGAAAAGTAGGAAGGACCATATGAAGTCCTCAAAAGATATTAAAAGGCGACTTAAGTCGGTAAGGCATGCCAGAGAGACGGCTGTTATTACTGTAGAATACATCCAGTTTGAAACAAACTTGGCAGATCCTTTCACCAAAGGATTGGCGCGGAAGGACGTCCTTGCAGCATCAAAGGGAATGGGTCTCATACCCGTGTAAAGGATCACATTGGTGATAACCTATCCTAGGAGATCGGAGATCCTGTGAACTAGGCTCTAGGACAACAAACTGTGTGTGATTATAGAGCACATATAAAGGATACCATTAGCTGCAATGCTCTTTCTGTATGGAAGATTGATCAAATAGCTCTTAATGAATTCAAGACCTATATGGTATCGGGAATCGTCCTATAGGATTCCCTGAAGAATTCACCTACTTGAGTATGATCGTGAGGTCGCGTTCAAAGAAAGATAAGGGTACACTATCTTGAGTACTCATGTGCTGAATCACGGGGACATGACCGTAACGTCCCAACCCAAGAGGATTTGGGCAAGCCTTGATCTGATTATAACTTGGGCGAAAATTCTCACACCAAGGCATTGGATCAAGGGGTAGTCCTCCTTTGCCTGTGTAGAGTCGTAGTTCTTGTTGCTAGGCTTTGGGTTCAAACCCGCAAGGTACCTATCGTCGAACAGCTGTATATTAAACAAGTCATTGAGCATCTTTTTATCATATTGAGAAATTGGTGGGGATTGTTGTCTGCTGTATGGGTATTAATGTAATTTCTCGTTGTGAGAAAAGAATTAAAGGATATTAAAAGGACTGTGCATGGGGCCCCCTTGTTAGTAGAAGAGTGGGGGAGGATTAGCTCTCTGGGTTGGCTGTGGCTTTCGGCTGATTCATTCCTCACCTCGTTGCTTCGCCCTTCGGTTTTCTCTCCCGGAAATGGCGGCGACTAGGGCAAGGGGCGAGGCGATCGTGGAGACTCCTCAACGGTCCATGCGAGTCGGCCGTGGGGAGAGGGCGTCCTCCCCATCCTCTCTCTTGAAAAGGGGCCGGCGGCTCTTCCTAAAGGTACACTGAGAACAAAAGATCTCCCCAATTTTTGTTTTGATTTGGAACTTCCACTTTCGATCTGATTTGAGGTCTTTTGTCTTATAGTGAGATTGAATGTGATAGTTAGTTCATGCTTGTTAATTGGTTACTTTCAGTTGAAAGCTAGTTATTTTGATTCTTCTGGTTCATTTGATCTCTAGCATTTGAAGTGGATACTCTTCTGTGAGCCAATCGGCTTTATCACTGAACTAGTGTCTTTATTTTCAGTTCTATTGAGAGTATTCAGTTATTGTTGGTAATCTAACGACCAGTTTGTGATCCTTCTAGTAATCTGTTTAACTGGGAGTTTAATCTGTTTTCTTTAATAGTTGAGATCATTTGACAGTTAAGCAAAGTATTTTTTAGGGCTCATAGTTTGAATTTATATTGTCATATTCATTTAATGAAGAGTATAGACAATAGAGTTCATATGGGAAAGACTTGTTCTTTTGCAACTCACCTTCTGAGAGCACACTATATCATCAAACTTCTGTGCTTTAGGCAGCCTTTTGATGATTTCTTGCTATTAATGTTGAGCATAATATTATATTTGATTGACTTGAAAGAATTTCATGGATACATATTATTATGGTTGTTAATTACATGTTGGTATTATGCTTTATGGCTGAAAATGAATGCTGGGTTGAATTATGATTATTTGCTAAAACTGCTCATTTTACAACATTATGTTTATGATGATGTACCTTCCTTGGAAACCTGGAAGAAGTGGCGCACCTAGAATTGAAATTTAGGTTGGGCGGAATGAACTAATACTATTATCCGATAACAAAGCAAGACATATATAATACACGTTACAATCATTTACAATAGAGCATATGACACTAAATGGATCTCAAAACTACAATCCGCATCATGTGAACATACAAAGACAGGACAAATGTAGAAAATGTATCTTATCAATGAACTTTACAAAATAATTTTCCACCAAAATACCAAATTATTAAATTACTAGTAACAACCTGTCAAAAGTAGATGGATGGTGAGTATTCAGATTAATCCATCATAAATCATAAAAAAATATTGAACATAACAAACATTGACAGCTTCAACTGGTAGTACTTGCTCTTCTGTAGCAGATGCAGACTACTATCCCCCTTAGTTTCTCCTCTCTTTCCTAAGTCTTTGAAGATCTAGCGGATCTGAGACTACTACATAGCAATGATGGCAAGGCACCGGTGATCGGAATGAGAGGAAATGAGGGTGATCAAGAACCCTACTTCCACCACCACCCCCTCCGGTGAAGGACCCGATGGAACCAAATGATGGCCAACCAAGCTCAATCGATAAATGCCTCGCGCAATCAATCAACAACACCAGAACTTGCAAGCAGTAGCAGCTCAACCTCAAGCTTACGCTCCACCACCTCCGAGGGCCAACATATCGAAGTTCATGAGGATCGTCCTCCAACCTTCTCCGGCAACAAGAGCCAATGGAAGGCGACGATTGGCTCGGTGTCGACAAGCTGGATATGGTTATGATTATGCGGATCGTGAGAGGGTTACATTAGCCTCTCACCAGCTGAATGGACCAGCATCCGAATGGTGGGACAATTTCACCCAATCTCACGAAGATGCTCAAACTATTACCTGGGATGAGTTTATGCAGGCTTTCCGCTGTGCACACATCCCATTAGGCACGATAACCCTAAAGAAGAAAGAGTTCCGCACCTTGCGCCAAGGCAACCACTCCGTTAATGAGTATTTGCACAAGTTCAATCAGTTAGCTCGATATGCACCTGAAGATGTTGCAACTGATGAAGCCAAGCAAGAACGTTTCTTCGAAGGGCTCAATGATGATCTCTCTGTCTGCCTCATTGCTCAAGATTACACTGACTTCCAACAGTTGGTGAACAAGGCTATCCGCTAGGAAGGCAAGCACCTAGAAATGGAAAATCACAAACGAAGGAAGGCCAATCAGAAGTTTAACCCTGGGGGTTTTCCCAAATCCCGCACCACTCATTAACCACTTGACGAGGAAGATTCGGTCATCCCGTCCAAGGCACTGCGCCAACTCGGCGCCAATCAACCTGGTTTCGCAACTCTTCTCACAGAAGCGGTTTGAAGAAGGCACCCACTACCTCAACTGTAGGAGTTACTTGCTTCTATTATAATGAAGTAGGACATTATGCCAATAAGTGCCCAAAGAAGTAGCAGCCAGCAACCCCACCTCATCCGAATCAGGGAGTTCCAGCACCTAGTGGCACTCCAGTTGTGAAGCCATCAGTCCAATACATGAAAGGACATGTGAATCACGTCATAGCTGAAGAAGCTCAGACTGCACCAGATGTAGTCCTTGGTACGTTCCTTATCAATTCAGTACCAGCATCAGTTTTATTTGACTCAGGAGCTTCGCATTCTTTTGTTTCAAGTAAGTTTGTGGGAAAATATGGGTTATCTATCTCTCCTTTAGTTAACCCTATGTTAATCCTTTCTCCGAGCTCAGAAATGAGGATTAGTTCCCTATGTCCAAACCTTACCTTGGAAATATCAGGAGTACCTTTCCTTGCAGACTTAATAGTCTTAGAATCCCAAGGATTGGATGTGATTCTTAGAATGGATTGGCTAGCCAAGAATCAAGGCCAGATAGACTGTGCCAATAAGTCTATCACCCTTACCAATGAACAAGGAATTGAAATAGAGTTCAGACCCAAGACCTCTGTTAGGGAAAGTCGTATCCTGACCAGTTTAAAGGAAGTAAAGTTAAAGGATATCCTAGTGGTAAATGAACACCTAGATGTACTTCCTGAGGAATTACTCGGTATACCACCAGATAGGGACATTATGTTCCTAATTGATTTAGTCCATTTTATAATAGTTTTGGAATTAATTGATGTTCAGATTAGTCACATTAAATTGTTTTGACTTTTAAAGTCTCATTTAAGCTTTATTAAAATCAAATAAAATTTGGTGAATTTTTTCAAGGGACTAAACTGCTTAAAAGGTTTTGAAACTCAGAAATTTGAGATGTTACACATGCTCAGATGTCCCTTAATCTATGATCCAATCAATATGAGAGTGCTTATATGTAGATGCAAGTGCATATGCCTGAGTACCTTCGCCCACGTGGGCATAGTTGGCAAAGTTACCAAAGGAGGTGGTCCTTGTTGTAGTGGAATCATGAGGAGTCTCCAATGCATTTCCCTGTTGCCACTTCTCCCACTGCATAACTTGCTCGCCTGTCGGAATAACAAACATACTCTCCTCTATCAGGGCCATATTGGCCCTGGGGCCAACTCGGCACCTTCCTCGACCTCCAAAATCTCCACTTCTGCCTCCACAACTACCACGATCTCCACCTCCGCCTCTATAATCTCCAACTCGGACTCCACGACCACCATCTCGACCTCCACGACCACCATGACCACCATGACTTCAACATCGCGGATGCACTCTGCTTCATCTCCACCATTCGAGCGATGGATGTAGACATCGAAGTTAGCAACCAAGCCACCACCACACCCTCCAATCCCTGCTCGCCTTGTATGCAGGCTTGACACAAGTATCCTACAGGTAGTGCTCTACCCCCTTCGTTCTCAGAATTTGTTGAGCCCTTCTGGACCAACTCAGATAATTCTTGCTCCCTTCTAACTTTACATCATTCGGCATCAACTCCAGCTTTAATTTAGATGATTTTGCACCAATCCTCATACCTATCATACCTGTCACGAAGAGGTCCTGTAACATGCTTCTCATGTCACCTTACGTGACCAATGAGGAAGTAGCATCAACAATTGCCTTACTCTTCTCTTCTGTTGCCTTCAACGCAGTTTCTTCCTCTGCCTTCCTTGCAGCCTCAATCTCCTCAAGAGTCATCTTCTTGAACAACCGGAGCAATGACAATCACCACCAAGATATGATGCCTGCTACTACACGAACATGGCAAAGCTTCAATCAGAAAGGATGTAATCATCTTTGACCACCTCTCCGATCACATGCATCATCAACTCTATCCTTTACTCTCTCTCTCTCTCTCTCTCTCTCTCTATCCTTTTTTATCTTAGTCAGCACCTGAACGCACCTCTCCTCTGTTTGTCTCTTCCTCTTCTTCTCGTCCCCTAGATAGCACGGCGAGTCGACCACACGGTCAGAGACAACCACCTTCTCGACCTTGACACCGACAACCTCAAACTGCTCCTTTAGTTCCTTCTTCCACTTCTTCTCGTCCTCTCTAGCTTGAGTAAACCACGGACCAACACCTGCGCCCGCATGTTACTTGCGCCCTCAATGGCGATGGCGGTGCGATGGGATCCGCATACCACTGGCGGCATGGCAGGATCTGCCCACCCACAGTGGCGGCACGGCAGGATCTGCCTGGGTACCCTTATTGATGACAATGGCGGGATCAAGCTGACGATGGCGATGGCAACTGGTGGCAGGTGAGTCGTGGGTTAGGGTTAGGTTTTTGGGATGACGGTGGATTAGGATCGGCTTTGATACCATGTAGACTTCAGGAATAATTGTGTGTGTTATCCCTTAGGAGCCCCACACCCTTTATCTATAGTGCCAAGAATTACGATCCGGCTCTAATACAACTCTTCAATGGACTCTAATACTTACTCACCAACATGTCATTTTGTGGAGGTGGCACCTTGTCTAGATGAAGAATCAACATCTAGCTGGGCATGACAAGCAGAAGTTTCTGACTCCACTAGAATTTTTTTGAGATGCTTGTCTTCGAGATGTTCCAACAAACAATAAAAATGTGGTATGCTTAGCCATTAGTTAAGCGAAAAAATCTACATAAAAGGAATAGAATATAAACTTAGATGCTTGTGAAATGCAAAATAATGTGATAAAACTTGTGAGGAATTACTTATGTAAAATGGAAGAAAGCAGGGGTGGACCGTCCCTTCGGGCATGCTCGAGCAGTCGCCCGAGCTCCTCTCCCACCGGACCTATGATCAACGTGCCCTCCTATCGGTTGGGGTCACCCCACGAGCATGTATGTGCCTATGACGATGGGCTCGACCGTTTGAGTGGGCTGATTAGTGTTAAGAGATCTGTAGCCCTACTGCTATTTGCAATCTCGCTGGGCCCATGGAATCTTCTACGCATTCTCATTGCCAATTCACATTAGAAGTTCCAAAATAATAAGCCTAGCTTTACTTGAGTTTTTCTTTTGCCCGAAACTCCTTTTCCTATCAAAAAATGTCGGGACCCAAAAATGCAATCTGGACCCTCTGTGTATAATGCACTAGTCTAGGATCACGCTAGTGCACACAGTTTCAACATAGATGAATATCGATCCACACAAGGCGATTAATAGCATAAACAAGTAATTTGATTATTAAATAAGGGTTTTGACCTTATGGTCGAGTTTACACTAATAAGCCACTTGAGGCTAACAGAGAATTTAAATAGCGGAAACGAAGCAGCGTGCATCCCATCAATTCACCACAGAAACCGATGGGATCAAGACCCTCTGATCAAGCACCTTCAACGAACTCCTCCTCGAAGGCAGGCGACTCCTCCTCCTCTTCTGTTGCATGTTTTACAACAAGCATGAGTACACAACCGTACTCGCAAGTCATACAATAGAAATGCAAATATACATGATGGCTTATTCCAAAGGAATGGCTTCTGTGGTTCTTTTGCAGAAATGCAACATTTGCAATTTGAATACAAATAATAGATTAAAAGCATAAGTAAAACAATTAAATAATAGTAATTTAACAGTTTGATTTCACAAAGACACATAGCCTAAACAGGTTATTCACATAGCCATATGACTTAAATCACATAGCTCCCTTCCCACACATTTTGCGAAAATCTACCTCTCGTGTGAAATCCCCGAGCATGTCCATGACCGCGGACGCGGCTATTCGAATAGATTGATTTAACACTCTGCAAAGTTTGTACACTTTACCCACAAGATACAACTAGTGTAGCAAGCACTAATCATAACAAAACGTTTCAGAAACTTCATCTTAGCACTGATACTCCCAGTGTGCTTTGTTGTCATACCAACCCCACCACAGCGCTTTGGCATGACACATACCGTTGGACAGGGAAGCGGCGAACCGTCCCACGATGTAACCACTTGGTAGCACACCTCCACCCAATCAACATAGTCTAACCTACAACTGAGTAGCAATGTCAAGACTTCATAACTTACTAAGTCCCATACCAGGCATGTGGTCGTACAGTAAGGCTCAGTTCAATGGTGCACAAAGTTAAGTCCTTAATTGACCAAGGCAAGACTTCCAATTCTTGCAAATCCCTATGCACACAGATTTTAAGCTCATGCACAGATCCACCATAACAATACGATCCACTTGCCTCCGTCTAAATCCTTTTCCACCTGTTGGTTAAGTGCAACATATGCCATCAACAGTAATAGCACATAGTACACATAGTTTTATCACATAGTTCCATAATCACTTAGTCAAGTTTATATTTGCAACTCACATGTGATGATGACTCGTAGTATGGCTAAGCAGACTAATCGTATCTAACCAATCCACGTTGGTGCTATGATAATAACAACTAGTAATGAACCAATCTAGGGTGACAAAAGATTATGACATATACAATTAAGCAAGGTGGCTATAACAAATTGGATTAATAACTAAACCCAAAAGCATTTAAATAAATACTTAAAGTAGATGCAATAATTTGAATCAATATAACTTTTGAAAACTGGGTTCAATATGATCAAAGTAATAACTTGCCTTGAAATAGGTCTAAGTACTGATCTTGCTCTTGAGGTGCTCCTTCTTCTTCAAATCTTCCCGAAGTATCAATGTCTACTCGCGAACGAAGCAAACAAACAAAACAAATAAATAACAGTGGAAAAACAAACTCCAAAAATTAAATACAAATCCCCAATAAATAGATCTTGAATTTAGATGAATTTAGAAATTTGAATGGGCTCAAACGGAGTTTGGATGCAAAAGATATGGGCTTTGGAAGTTTGAATCTAAAAGAAACTCTAATAATTGGATTATTCCGAATTTCCGAATTATTTCTCTAAAGAAAAACCGGATTATTGTGCAACGATGACGTCAGCAATAGAATTTTTGGAATAAGAAAATAAAAAGAAAATACTGTCATGTGGGACCCACATGTCAGCCTCACGGTCCACGGTAGACCAAGTCCGCCGAACTGGGCGCGGGTTAGATGGTGGGGCTACTACGCGCGCGCACACGTGGATGCTGATGGGGCTCCACACGGCTACCATGCGAGCACGGAGGCCGAGGTGGCACTGATGCAGCATTGACGCGGACGGCGGCGGCGCACAGGAACCAAGGTTCCTGCGAACGAGCGGCGATGGGTGGTACCAAGGGGTAGAGGGAAATGCGGGGATCATGATGGTGTGCTCACGGGTGCTCAAGATGAAGTGTGGCGGCTGGCTGCGAGGTCAAAGCAGCGGATGGATATCGGGTTCGACGGCGACGGAAGGCTCCTCCGGCGAAACGAAGGCCACCACGAGGTAGGTCTCGTTCTTGTGATGTCGACGGTGCTGAAGTTGAGGACCCGGTGGCTTCGGTTGAGGCGGAAAGGCTCGTCGGAGTTGGCGGCGGCGCAAACTCTTCTTCGAGCTCTCCCGGTGGCTAGGGTTTAGCGTGAGGGCTAAGGCGGCTAGGGTTGGGATGCGGAGGTCCAGGGGTTGCTCTCCCCTTTATACTCGGCGGCCGAGGGAGTTCGGAACGGAGATGGTGTCGAGAAGCTCTACGGCGGAGGGAGTCCGGCTCGGACACGGACGTAGAGTCCGGGACAAAGACGACGATGACATGGTGGCGGGGTCCACAAGGCAGCGAGAGAGGCTCGAGCGAGTTCGCGTTTAAAACGGCATCGCTAAAAGTGACGTGGGACCTGGCGGGAGGCGGTGCGTCTTGAGAGAGAGAGAGACAAACAGGTGGGGACCACCTATCGTGACAGCGACAGCAGCACATGGGCAACCGCCGCACAGGAGATGGGCCGGAAGTGAATAGGGTTTGGGTTTCGGCCCAAACACTACTATGGGATTTTAAATAGGTTTTCTATTTTAGAAAATACCAGAAATTCCAAAAGGCAATAGAAAATAGCAAATGAACTTGAAAAAATTCTAGAAAATATATCCAAGCACATAGAACCCAAATAAAATAGTTTTGACCAACGGTCATGTTGACTTTAATCATATTAAATTGTTTTGATGCACAAGGTTCAATATTAAGCTTTTGAATTAAATTCAAATAAATCCAAATGGTGAATTTTCTCCCTACTAACTATTAAAATATTTTTAAAGCTCAGAAAAATTGGGATGTTACAAAAAATCTCATAAAAGTTCTAAAAATCTTCAAAGCTCAGCAGGGTAGAGGTTGAAGAGGAGGCTGCTTCGTGGTCGTGGTGTTTGTTCATTTGGGTATGGCTTGGCTGACCGGCCAGCCCATTAGAAGGCACTGCCCATAGCCACACCGTCTTTTCCTCACAGACTCATGGCCTCTTCTGCTCCTTGCTCACTCACGCCTCCACAGTCCTCTCCTCCCCTAACCCTAACCAAGTAGCGAACGACGGCGGTAAGGGCTCGGGCGGGGTGAGCCGGCGTGCCAGCGAGGCAAGGCAACCATGGGTCTTTGGTCTGTGTCTGTGACTCCGTCCTACCTAAAATTTAGTCCTGGGTCTACCCCTAGAAGAAAGCCTGGTTAATGTTTAAGGTTTAACACAAAATTTGTGACAAACACCATCAAACGATCATCACTTTTGTCAGAATTAAGACAAACTAGGATGTGACCCGCGCCATTGGCGTGGTTATGGTTGATGGTAGGGTAGAGGGAAGTAGTTAGCTGGATGTAGTTTTGTATTGTTTTTTTATAGTGATTGATGATCTATGTGAACTCACAGTGGCTATTGTGTTTTTAGGATCTGCGTTAATACGTTGCAACTCTCTAATTGGCAGTATGTAGGAAAAACCTTGGCATAAAAAGTCAATTAATATAGCATAATCAAGTAAGTGTCCAGAAAGTTGCACGTTTGAAGCAAACAGCGTGGATGGTTCCATTTTCTGTGGGTGGTGAGTTTCGCATATAGTTTTTTTTTTCAAAAATCGAAGTTTTGTTAGCTCTGTTCTTTGTAGGATCCATACAAATCGATAAGGGGAAAAAAACTACACAGATAAAATCTACATGAGTGATGCCTAAGCTATGGCTTACAACGGCAGTAAAGTTGGTGTTTGTGTGGACTCACAAGGGTACTAACGGGAACACGAAGTGTATTTGCACCTAGCAAATAGAAAAATTTATAGGGAAAAAAACGTAGACAGATAAGCATTTTATCTTTTTTGAGCAGCAAATAAGCATAGGTAGATCATGATATAACTATGTGCTTTAGGTGTTCGTAAAAAGGAAATAGTGGAAAATAACATAATCTATTGTTGTAATCAGAAAGAAAGTTACGTATCAGCTCAACTAAATAAATCATGCAAGACAGGATTGGAATTGAATACTTTAGCGAAGCGTATCAGAGATGTAATGGTTGCCTCATCGTTGAGGGTGGCGGTGTGTGAGGATGAGCATCCTGTAAATAATACAACAGAAAATAACATGATAAGTGCACGTGAACAGCGATAGAGAACACAAAAAAACTATCTGGAACGATAACATAGGAACTCTAGCAGCAAATATCAAAGCCAAAAGGAAGATCATCAAGAAGTTGCACGATCGAAATGAAGTTACATCTTCTAGAGCGCTAATCCAACATTTTTTTGTTGAAAATCAAACTAAGTTCATCTTGAGGCCCTCTCTAACAAGCGTATAATCTCGTCTAAGGATATGGACGTAAGAGGCAAGCAATATCGGCACCTAATAATATCTCTATGTATGGCTCGCCTAGAAACAAATATAGAACTATAAAGTACAATAGATGCTGAAGACAGTAAGCCTAACATTACGAACCTACCTATGTCAAGCACAATGACACTAATTTGAAGCACTATCATACCCAGTGACATTTAACATCCACATTTACACTAGGAGGCAAACACACACTACTACTGCTATTGTAATACCCTTTGAGGCTACTAAAATAGAATTGTCTTCCACTCATAGTTCTTGAATTGCATTGCAAAGAAGCAAACAAAGAACACTGCAGCATTCCCTTCCAAAAGAAGAACGATTTACACAATAATATGGCCACATACCTCGGTAGCTATGTAGAAATTTTCTTTAACCATCTTCTCCTTGAATTTCTCCACCTCTTTCGTCAGTCACAACTCCATCACCTGAAAATTCCCAAGTATAACCAACAATCAACACCAATCACCTTGGTCTTACACAATATCTTTGTTCTAATAAAGGATGCTCACCTCTCTAGACCCTAGGGACTATCTCATTCTATTAGATGACACCTCATTTCTTGCAATTTTTTAGAAAAATCTAAGAAACAATGATACAATATGACCTTAACCCAAGTCAATGCCTAATTGTTTCATTTTTCAAGAAAAAAGGAAGTGAAAATGTTTTTACTATAACTTAAATCATAAAAATGTTGTTGATCTATAACTGAAAATGTTTTTACTTTTGACCTCTAAATATATTCCAAACTTAAAAACATTTTATTTAGATTACTACTAGAAAGGTACACTTACTCAATTATGTTTGCACCCCCAACCACATTCTCAAAAATCCAAAATATATGCACGAACTGAAAATGATTAAGCATAAAAACGATCCATGCAAACTGAGAGTGTATAAATCTTGTTTTTAGAATCTAGACAGCTCCAAGTCTCGCACATTACCTATGTTAGTTGTAGCCTCCAAGTAGTTCCAATCATGTCATGTTTCATTAAGCAATAATAGCCTACTTTTCTGTGATGAAACAACAATATGCTTTGTTCATAGAACATGACCATTGAACGTACTTGTCCTTATTAAATGTCAACAAATGAGCTAGGGTGGGGACTTATCATTGGAGGATCGATCCTAAGGGTGGCATGACACCGGTGTCCAGCATGAATTGACAATAGATAAGTATTCCTATGATGGCATCTTATAGCATACAAACATGATTTAGAGCTAATCATTATTATCTACTTATCATATACATAGGCAAACATGCACTAATTAAAAATCGAATCAGCTTTTGAGCTGTGAGCAAGAATTATCAGAATATGTGTTTGGAAAATACACATAAACAATTATACAGAACGAACAATCGTCAATTTCCATTGTAGGACAAAAGACTAACCATCAAATTGATATAGACATGCACTAATTAAAAATCGAATCAGTTTTTTGAGTCATGAGCAAGAACTATCATAATATGATATAGAGTATGTTCTATCAGTGCTTATTAAATAACCAATCACTGGATGCACTAATCTGTATGTATATTGGATTGGAGCAAATATGTAGGATCTTTCATACAATGTATTCTAAAAAAATATCTCCTTGCAAAAGAACACCACCAGCTTTTCTTGAGAAGAAAAGGAGCATATTTCCCTATATAACAATTCCTCAGTCCTTGCAGTTTGATCTCGGGGAGTGTAAGGGTGGCATGACACTTGTGTCCAGCATGAAGCAACAATAGATAAGTATTCCTATGATGGCAGCTCATAGCATACAAACATGATTTAGAGCTAATTAATCTTATCTACCTATCATATACATAGGCAAACATGCACTAACTAAAAATTGAATCGACTTTTGAGTCAGGCGAGAACTATTAGAATATGTGTTTGGAAAATACACATAAACAATTATCTGAATCGAACAATCATCAATTTCCATTGTAGGACAAAAGACTAACCACCAAATTGCTATAGAGCATGTTCTATCAGTGCTTATTAAATAACCAATCACTGGATGCACTAATCGTATGTATATTGGATTGGAGCAAACATGTAGGATCTTTCATATAATGTATTCTAAAAATATCTCGTTGCAAAAGAATACCATCAGCTTTTCTTGAGAATAAAAGGAGCATATTTCCATCTATAACAATTCCTCAGTCCCTGCAGTTTGATCTCAGGGAGTGTCAGAGGTAAATTAATACTATTAGTATTATCTAACAAATAAATAATACTCTTATCTCGTGATGAGTCTAACCACTCAAGATTTAGTTTTGATTCTAGCAATTCATAGTTTCACACCATCTAGCAGCAATGAGGCATAGCTAAATCCAAAGCAATCTGAATGTAGAATACTTGAAATAATAAGTTCAATGTTTGACCTTGCAACGATCTCGACAAAAAGGTCGAATTGGCACAACGACCTACTGCGTTATAGAAGCACTTACGGAGGGGCCAGGGCATGAATGGATGGATGATGTGGTCACAGCTCAGATGCATGAATTTCAATTCCTGGCAACCTAATTAATTTCTAGCTTCCAAATTGATCACAGAGTCCATAATGTCACCTATCACATTGTAGCAGAAAGCCGATAAGTAAATCTAAAACACAAAACCAATCAAAAATAGTAAGCACGGTCTCACCATCCATCATGAAATTGGGTTGTCAGTGGTCTCAATCAGTAGGAAGAACGACAAAGCTGGGTGAGGCGACCAGTGATTGGAGGGGTGACTACGGAAAGAAACGGTAGAGATGAAATGACGTGGGGCGCCAGGCCTTTGCTGATGCCTCGTCGGTGCCACCGCCGCGTGCGCTGCTGATGCGCTGCCTCCGCACTGACAATGGACGGGACAACGGTGCAGGGGACCAGGAAGTGAAGACGGAGTAGATCTGGCCAGCACCGCCACCCTCATCGCCGCCTCCCTCGCACCGCGATGTGGCCAGCAAGGGTGCAGGTGGGAGGACATGAACGGCAACCAAGCGGGCGAGTGCGAAGTGAAGACGGAGCAGATCTGGCCTGCACCACCACCCTCATCGCCGCCTCCCTCACATCGTGATGCGGCCAGCAAGGGTGCGGGTGGGAGGGCATGAACGGCGGCCAAGCGGGCGAGCGCGACCGAGACAGTGTTGGCACGTTGGGGAGAAGGCAGAGGCGGGCCCCACGCAAAACACCCTCCCTCTCTCGTGTAGATCCAGAGCCGCGCCGCCCCCTATCCTTCTCCTCTAGCGGCGGATCTTGCCCAGATCAGTTGTCGCCTGACCGGCCGCATCGAAGGAACACAGCGACGGCCGCTGCGGTAGTGGTACCGGGCTACGCGAATGGGAGGAGAGGCAAGGAAGCACGAGCATATGAGGAGCGATTACAAAAACACAGGGGATTACAATGAGGTGTCCCTCTCCCCGTACAGCTTACAAGTGGTATATAAAGGGGTAAAAGGTCTTAGAGTCCAAGTAGGAAACTAATCCGCTAATATGGCATATTTCAGATACTTCCATATTAGAAATTCGGATCACATACGGATCCAAATATTAACAATCTCCACCTTGAGACGAATTTCCTCTTGTAGCAAAATAAAGAATCATCAATCACCAAATGATTCCCCAATAAGATAAAAATCACCGTGTGCCAACTAGTCACTAGGACTAAACTTTAACACCAACTAAATTTGAGCAAAACTCAAACTTAGTAACAGGAACTGGCTTTGTCATCATATCAGCAGGATTATCATGAGTACTTATCTTGCACACCTTGACATCACCTTGAGCAATAACACATCGAATAAAGTGATATCTCACATCAATGTGCTTTGTTCTCTCATGGAACATCTGATCCTTTGTAAGGCATATAGCACTCTGACTATCACAAAATATAGTAGTGCAAGAATTATCTCCACAAAGCTCAGTGTACAAACCTCTCAACCAAATAGCTTCTTTACAAGCTTCAAAAATAGCCATATATTCTGCTTCAGTGGTGATAAGGCAACAGTAGCTTGCAAACTTGCCTTCCAACAACAGCACAACCACCAATGGTGAAAACATAACTTGTTAGAGACCTTCTCTTATCCAAATCACCAGCATAATCAGAGTCAACATAACCAACAAGTTCATCTCTAGAATTCCCAAAGTGCAAGCAAGCATTAGAAGTGCCACGCAAATATATGAAAATCCACTGAACTACTTTCCAATGCTCTTTTCCAGGATTAGCCATGTATCTACTGACAACACTCAATGCATGAGATAAATCAGGATGAGAACAAACCATGGCATACATAAGAGAACCAACTGCACTGGAATATGGAACTCTAGACATGTACTCAATATCATAATCTGACTTAGGACATAAGGCTAAAGATAATCTGAAATGCGAAGCTAATGGAGTACTCACTGGTTTTGCATCATGCATATTAAAACGACGAAGGACCTTCTCAATATAACCTTTTTGACTAAGGTATAACTTGCCAGATTGCCTCCCTCTAATAATCTCCATGCCAAGAATTTTCTTTACTGCACCTAAGTCCTTCATCTCAAATTCATTACTCAATTGTGCTTTCAGTTTTGCTATTTCTGACTTATCTTTTGCAGCAATCAACATATCATCAACATAGAGAAGCAAATAAACAGCTGAACCATTAGCAGTCTTTAAATAAACATAGCTATCATAATCAGACCGCTTAAAATCATGAGAGAGCATAAAGGAGTCAAATCTCTTGTACCATTGCCTTGGAGATTGCTTCAAACCATAAAGAGATTTCTTTAATCTACAAACAAGGTGTTCTTTTTCAGGAGTAACAAAACCCTCAGGTTGGTCCATATAAATGTCTTCTTCCAACTCCCCATGTAAGAATGCAGTTTTAACATCTAATTGCTCAAGTTCATAATCATGCATAGCAACAATACTGAGTAAAGTGCGAATAGAACTATGCTTCACAACTGGGGAAAAAACATCATTAAAATCAATACCTGGAATCTGACTATAACCTTTAGCAACCAACCTTGCTTTATACCTTGCTAATTCAGTAGGAGAAATACCCTCCTTTCTTTTGAAAATCCACTTGTAACGAACAGGCTTCTTCTCCTTTGGCAATTTCACTAGTTCCCAAGTGCTATTCTTTTTAAGTGACTCCATTTCATCATGCATGGCAGTTATCCACTTATTACAATCAGTGGAGTTAATAGCCTCAGAGTATGATAAAGGTTCTGTATTACTTTCAATTTCTTCAGCCACACTCAAAGCATAAGCAACAATATTAGCTTCTTCAATCAACCTCTTGGGTGGATTAATCTCCCTCCTAGGCCTGTCAACTGCAATGAACCGTTGTGGTGGTTGCTCAACAATAGGAGTATCCTCAACAATAGGTGCATTATGAACAACAATATTTTTCTTATCTGATGTGTCATTTGAACCAACAAAATGGTCTACCTGAACACTTAAATTCTGCTCACTCTCAACAGGAACATTAGTGGGTAGTTTATCATGAAGCATAGTAGATTCATTAAAACAACGTTTCTACTAATCACAATCTTCCTTATTTCAGGATTCCACAACTTATATCCTTTAACACCAGATTTATAACTAAGAAAGATGCACTTAACAGCTCTAGACTCTAATTTTCCATTATCAATATGAGCATAAGCAGGACAGCCAAAAACTCTTAATTCTGAATAATTTGCTCGGGAACCAGACCATACCTCAATTGGAGTTTTCTTTTCAATTGCAAGAGTGGGTGACCGATTAATAAGATAGCAAGTAGTGGAAGCGGCTTCAGCCCAAAAACGTCTATGCAAACCTGCATTTGACAAGATGCAACGGGCCCTGAAAATGATGGCCATGTTCATACGCTCAGCTACACCATTTTGTTGAGGAGTACCCAGAACAGTGTAGTGCCTAACAATGCCTTCAGTCTTGCAATATGATTCAAATTCATCAGAACAAAATTCCATCCCATTATCAGTGCGAAGTTTCTTTACCTTCTTTTCAATTTGCCTTTCAACCATAGTCTTCCACTCTTTAAATGTTGAAAATGCTTCTGATTTATGCTTCAAGAAATAAGGCCACACTCTTCTAGAGTAATCATCAATAATGGTTAACATATAACGAGCACCTCCTAGTGATGTCTTCCGAGATGGCCCCCACAAATCAGAATGCACATAATCCAAAATACCTTCTGTAGTATGAACTAAGTATTGAATCTCACCCTCTTGTGTTTGCCAAACACACAATGCTCTAAAATTTCAGCTTCTTGATGCTATGTCCATCAAGAAGTCCTCTCTTACTCAATTCCTTAAACCAATTTCACTCATATGCCTAAGGCGCATATGCCAAAGATTAGTAGCATCGAAATCGGATAATGAACTTGAAATTATAGCAACATTACCTAATATTGTAGTACCTCATGAGATGGTGCAGTTAGCGATTTAATATCGACTTTCATCACAACAAGAGAACCTTTTGATACCTTCAAAACTCCACATTCACCGAATACTTGTACCCTTTATCATCAAGAGTACTCAAAGAGATAAGGTTTCTTTTCAAATCTGGAATGTGCCTCACATCTGTCAAAGTTCTAACAATGCCATCAAACATCTTGATCTGAATTGAACTAATTCCTGCAACCTTACAAGATGATTTATCACCCATCAACACAGCACCACCTTCAACAGGTTCATAGGTGGCAAACCAGTCCCTATTAGGACACATATGAAAGGTACAGGCAGAATCAAGAATCCATTCATTATTGGTCTTAGCACATCCAGCAAAGGCAACAAGAACTCCTCCATCAGAACTATCATCAGCAGCAAGAGAGGCATTACCTTCATCATCTGGTTTACCTTTTGGCTTATAATTGACAGTTCTCTTTTCTTTATTTTGCAGCTTCCAGCATTTAGAGATGTCGTGCCCACTTTTCTTGTAATATTTGCATGACTTGTACTTGCCTCTGGATTTCGACCGGTTCTTGTAGCCATTCGAACTTTTGCCTTGAGATCCATTGTTTGAGTTCTTCTCCTTTTGCCAACCACGAACAAACAAGACTTCTCCTTTTGGACTTGAATTTTCAGAAAGTACCATCTGTTTCATCTTCTCCTTAGCATGCAAAGCTTCATAAACTTCATGAAGAGTGAGAGTATCTCTACTATATAATATGGTATCTCTGAAATTTGAAAAAGAACTAGGCAGAGAACATAAAAGAATAAGACCCAAATTCTCATCATCATATTTTACCTCCATCGACTCTAGGTCGGAAACGATCTCCTTAAACAACGAAAGATGATCAAGCACGGATCTTCCTTCTTGCAATTTGTGAGAGTACAACTTCTTGAAATGCATCTTCTTTGGTGAGATCCTTTGTCATGCAGATTTGTTCGACTTGACCATAATCACGTGTTGTCTTCTCCTTCAAAACCTCCTGCAAAATATTATTTGATAGATGAAGGTGACTCGAGATAAAGCCTTCGATCTTCGCTTCTCATCTGCGATCCATGTGATAGGTTGTTTCTTAAACCCTTCAATGCATCATCCAAATCCATCTATGCCAACATAGCCCTCATCTTGACTTACCACGGTGATAATCTTGTATCTCGACCCAGGAGTGGAAGATCATACTTCAAAGTCGCCATGAGGAATAAATCCTGAAAATTGCTGGTACCGATCTATGTAAACCTAGCAAAAATCACGACCTCTTTGGTATACGTTCTGTGTACACGAATCAAAGATCTTCTAGACCCCTGGTACTGACTCGTGTGGACGAAGCAAAAAATTCTCCAAAAGCCACCAAACCGGCAGAGCAACTCATGTGAATCAACAGGTGACCAAAAGATTAGTTCGGACCTGTGCTACTCCACGTGGAACTGATTCAACAGAACCTTGCCTTGGAGATCCTGCTGTTGTTTGCTTTCGGATGAAGCGTCGAAGAAATTGATCTGTTGGTGCTTTCCACACGTGGCTTCCAGCGAAGATGCGCACGGCTAAGGACCGGGCGCTGTAGGACCGAAGAGAGGACCGATTGCTGGCGAGCTTGACCGAGGCGACGAGGGGACGTGAGTGGACAAAGAATTCGATGAAGCAAGACGCATGCGCGACGTTGCTTCGCGTGGCGGCGGCTCACTACTGCGTCCGTGGACGGGACGTAGCGGAAGACGGCGGCAGCCGATCGATCTGCTATTTTTTCTTCGTATCTCTCTAAACCTTAATCTCTTTTATGCTCTGATACCACTTGTTGGAAAAAATAGGGATAAAGGAGACACGAATTTTACGTGAAAAACCTTTGCGGGAAAAAACCACGGACGCCAATCGGCGATGATCACTATATGAGGAGCGATTACAAAAACACAGGGGATTACAATGAGACGTCCCTCTCCTCATACAGCTTACAAGAGGAATATAAAGAGGTAAAAGAACTTAGAGTCCAAGTAGAAAACTAATCCGCTAATATGGCATATTCCAGATACTTCCATATTAGAAATTTGGATCACATACGGATCCAAATATTATCAGAAGAGACGACGGGGATGGCTGGCGGTGCTTGCAGAGAGGGGCGGCGGAAGAGGGAGAGGGGGCGGCGCTTGTAGAGAGGGGCGGCGGAAGAGGCAGAAAGGGGTGGTGGAAGAGGGTGAGGGAGGGGATGAAATGCGACGCAAATTCACATGAGAGAGGAGACGGAAGGCTATCGGGGCGACGTGGACGCACGTGCGCCTTGCGTTTACACCAAGCGCAGCGTTTCGGATCTTGCGGTCTAGAGCGGAGCTCGGCGCGATCGGACAGCCGAAACTTTCTGGGTGACGTGGCCGCGCGGGGAGGGAAGCTTTCCTCCGGCTGTTAAATAGGTTAATTTGTCAAACTCAATTCCTGATCACAGTTATTCTGGTAACTATTATAAAAGATTTAGGGCGGCAGCATAGACAATTGAATAGACAAATAGCACAAATATAGACCGATTTTTCGGCATAGTGAGAAGTCTTGTCTATAAATTCGTTATACATTTGAGTGCTAAGAAGGTTTCAATCTTTGGCAATAATGGGCCAATAACCACTGTAATCGAAAAAGATAAAGCTATAAACCATAGATCTGGCTTAATGTAATATAACCATCTGGTTTAGGGAATAAACATCATTGCTATTTACACTGGTAATAAGCCATGATCTTATTCTTTCAATCTTGCAAGTAAACAAATTAGTATTAGACGGGGTACGTTCTTTGAGAAAAATAGAAAAAGAAATAACCATGTCTCAAATTGTCAGTCAGCATATGACCATTACTTGGCCACAAATTGGCATGGTGGCGCCAAATCACCAAGCAGGAAGACGCTTGTAAATGCTTTTAGAAGGCCCCAATGCTGGTTAACTGTCAACAAACTGAGCCCCCTCAGGATGCCAATGAACTGCTTTGCCAAGCAAATGCAACGAAACTAGTAAAGATTTTTCAAACTAGTGGCGGAGCCAGGATTTCAACGATAGAGGTGCAAACTTTTTTTTATTATAAGGAAGACGCACATGCACACACATCACCACGCATGCACATCACATACACAAGTGAGTGCGTCTCCTTAGCACACACGTCTAGAAAGACGGAGGCTAGGAATAAATCTGCGACCTTACAAAATTTCTATTAAAAATGCACCCGCATGTGCATGAAGGTGCAAACTTAAAGGACATATTCCAACATAAAAGTTTAAATGACATAGTGAAGGATCAAATGGAACAAATTACATGTTTCTAGTGCTGCCAATATCACAAAATATAGCTTGTGTTGGTGGGCTGCTGACTATTGATTGCCGACATCACAAATTTATTGTATAGCTTGCAAGGTTTTTTAAACCGATTTTTTTTTACCGAAATTGGCGATGAAGTCTGTTTGGCCGAAAATAGGAAAATTTCGGCCGAAATTTTCTTTTTTTTTGAATTTTTCGGATCTTAAGTTAAAAAAACAAATTCTCTTTTTTGGACAAAATTCATCAACCAATTTTTTTGAGACCGGTTTGTATTCTTCCTAGCCCCCACCGGTAAAACCGAAATCACTGATTATCGATCGGTATTCTAATCCCTGATAGCTTGTGTATAGTGTGTTAAACAACATCCTCATCGACCTACATCACCCGTTCACGAAAACCCTCTGAATTGTCATTGCACACAATTTGTAACACGAGAATTGTCATCGCACATAATAGCACCAATCTCGCATGCCTAACATAAGAAGGTAGCTATTCAACGCAATCCGACTCCAGATCATGAGCAACATTAACAACTGATCACCATAAGTTCTTACCTTGGTGATTCTCCCCAGAATGGGAAAAGGCACCTTTAACCATCCCAATTTGAGAAGCTACATAATCAACGCCATGTAGTAAACACCCTCTAAAAAGCAACTCGAGATCTTGCCATGAAATCTAAACCCGATGGCGAATTCAGGCGTCCCTCGGCCCGGGGCAAGTGCAGGGCTTCTTGACTTCTTTGCCAGCACACACAACCTGGCCACAATGGGAGCAGAGCGCTTGCCCGGCTTGGCGGCGGCGGTCAGTGCGAGGAGGCGGGGCGAGCAGCAGCACCATGGCGAGCCCAGCAGCGTGGGCGCCGGTGGCGAGCAGCAAGAGGCTGACAAGGGACGAGGCGGCGCATGGCCACCAGTGGTAGCGAGTGAGAGTGCCGCCATGGGCCGGGACAGCGGGTGAGCCTGTGAGGATGGTGAGGGCACACCAAAAGCAGGATGGTGGCGAGCCAAGCGGCGGTGTGGCGGCGGCGCTAGGGCAGGGTAGGCGGAGGAAGGGGGAGCCAGGAGAAAAGCTCTAGAGGGAGTTCATGGAGGAGAGAGAGAGAGAGAGAGAGAGAGAAGAGGCAATTGGGGAAGAAAATGGAGCCGGGAGGAAGAAGATGAGATGGCACAGTGGGGCTTCGGTAGAATGAGCAATGGAAAGGAGAGAGAAATGAAGGGATAAGGTAGAGAGAGAATAAGAAAAAAAGGAAGAGAAATTAGGAAGGGGCAGAATTGTAAATTCTGGGAAAATTAATAGTAATACATTTTAGATGATCACCAGTAAACTTAATTATCAGAATCGTGTAATTTTTTGGACCAAACATATTTAAGTAAGCCGCATGCGATTATTTAGCAGTAGACCGACCGACCAAAAATAATAAAAGCCTACAAAAGAAAGTAAAATAAAATAATACGGGTTTAGGTCAAATGGCTAGAAAAACAAAATTTTAAACCCCGTGTAAGTGTGAAGTATGCATCCCTATCATCTAATTTCTAGCTCCGCTGTTGGCGAAGCCGAGAAGCGAGCTTGCCCGAACTTTGAAAATCCTGGCTCCGCCACTGTCTAAACCTACCTAGAATAATCCCAGCCTAAATTTCAAGACCAGCACAATCAGGCATTCCTATCTCTGGAGAACATCACCCTAGGTAAGGTAGCCCCGTTAGAATATCTTGGCAGCCAGGAACCAAGAGAAAACGAGGTGGACAGTGGTGGGATCTTTACCGCGCATAGCAAATCAGTGATCCAATCGATGCAACCAAGGAGCGTGAGCCATGGTTGAGGAGGAGACGGGAGAGGATGCGGGGTGGTTGGTTTAGGTTCACGTCGAGGCAGGCGCGGTACTTGTGCCACTCAACTCACCGGCGCGGTAGTCGCCCTTGTGCCACTTTCCCTTGGCGAACTTTTCCGCGTACCACGGTTGAAGCACTCCTGATGCGCTGCCCGCAGCTCGAAACGCGCGCGCGCGCCGCCGCCCGAGGCAGCGGCTCAGAGGAAACAGCGTCGAAGAGGACGACTTACTCGGCCAAACACCATCCTTCCTGCTCCGCCGCGCGCTTTCCGCGTCTCCCTCCCTCACTCTTTCTTCCACGTTTTTCCGTGGCGGAACTGCGGAAGTCGTAGTTTATTACGCGACGTATTTACACCTCAAGTAAAATAAAGCTGAAAGCGCATTTCCAGATTTAAGCAAAGCAATTCTGCAGGCGTAAGTGCTGCGCTAACCATGCCAAACTTGCAGTACGGTTGTGCTCGTAGTCACGGACACGTTTAGATTTCTATGAGCACGCAATTGTTTTCTGTAATTCCAACTGCTTTTTCTCACTTTTTTGGGCATGATTGGCATAAAACAACTTGGGGGTATTGATCAGTAATCTGTCTTTTAGTCTTAATCAACAGTTGAGTACACAAATAAAAATGACCAATGCTCTTAAAACAAGAAAGTTCCTCACATTGTGCTTAGAACAATGCTGCTAGTATATATAGAAGAGTAAATATCACTAAAATAGATGTTTTGGGGCAGTTGTATCTCAAAATCTCAGGTTTTGTAATTTGTATCAGCAAAACCCCCTTCTTTCGGCAAAGGAGGACACCTAACCCCAGTTTCAACGTTTTCCTCGTTGTGCAGCACAAAGTCGCCGTTCTATTCATGTCGCGTTACGGCCTGTCGCCGCTCCACCCCACCGTCCCGTTCTTGTAGTAGCTATAAAGCGCGAAAGGATCGCCTCCTCGGTCATTTAAGCTCGCGCAAAAAAGGTCGATTAGGCGCACATGTAAAACTGCCACGCGAGAGGAAGGCCGAGCCGAAACAAGCAAGGGTGGCGGCGACGCGGAGGCGGATCGCAGCGAAATCTGGGCGATCTTGCGTAAGGCTTGGCAACGCTGGAGGGAAGAGGGATGTTTGCCCGCGCCCGACCAGTCGCCAGCGCCACAGGTCCCAGCAGTGAGGGAGCAAGAGATGGCGCCCGAAGACATGGGCTCTTGGTCGCCGTGCTATGGCGAAGCGGCGCTTTGTCGGAAGGTGTGTACTTTCTTTCTTGTGTAATTTAGGTTTGATTTGGGGGAAAATTTTTTGGCCAGGGTAATGTATTGGAAGGGGATTCTTAATGATTTTGCATTTGTTCCTGAATTGAAGTGCTTTGGTTGATTTGGTCTGGGCATTGGAGTCTTGTTTTTTTGGGATTTAAATTCGGTCTTGAGTTCCATTGGGATGCAAATTGCAGGAGCGAACTACAGGCCTCTGCGGCAAGGTTCCTCTGTATATGGAGGATTCGATTATTGTGGGGAGGAGTTGGGCACACAGTTAAGATGTCGCCATGGCACGAGACACAAAGGAGGGTTGCTTGGGAAGGAGGAACCTTTGGAAGAAGGTTCTAGGGTGCCCAATGGAGGTTAGTGTTACTTGAGCGATTGTGTTAATTGTGAGCAATTTGTGTTACTTGAATGCTTTTGTGTTGTTTCTTTGGTTGTAGGAAGAGGAAGACTATGATTTTGTCCAATAGGTTGATGCAGAATGGCCAGCTAGACTTCAGAAAACCTTGGAGCAGATGTGGGACATCATTGATCGCAGGAATAAGAAGTACAAAGTGCAGTTTGCAGACTGGTACCAGACTCTCCATGGCAAGCTTAAGGCTGAGGAAGCGAAGATGAAGCTAGAGCTTGAGATGGTTGATCGTCTAGACAACATGGAGATGAAATGTGCAATCAAGGTGGAGAATATGACAATACGGTCGATGTGGTGCCTTGGTGTCATAGTGGTGCTTTTGGTTGTGCTCACATCTGTGCTAACAGATTGGATGAATCAATATTGAGTTTGTATTTTGTTAAGGAATTGTGTTACCTCCAAGTAGTAAATTGTGTTCTCTCGATATTTTGTTATGGAATTGAATTGATCTACTTTCTAGGAGTGTTAACCTTTGTGAAATTGTGTGCAATTCAATTGAGGTATTGCATTGTCAGTTGAGATGCCACCAGGACCTCCCCAGGACCTCCTTGGGACCTCCCTAGGACCTCCAGGACCTCCCTAGGACCTCCCAGGACCTCCTCAGGACCTCTAGGACCTCCCCAAGACCACCCTAAGACCTCCCCAGGACCTCCCCAGGACCAACCATGTTTTCAAAAATGAAGAACAACACATGATTTTCCATCATCACCTCCTCCTTCAACTTCACAATGTTAGGGTGAGGATCAACCAGCTTCCTTATAGCAACAGTTGGCTCTCTGGCAATTTGTGATGCCAACATGGAGAATGGACAAGTTTTATGCACACAACACACCTTCACTCTGTCCTTGTCATTCCTTAAGTACTTATAATCTCTACTCTGAACTATATGGTAGCTCTTTAGTGCCCTTTTGAACTGATCAGCATCTGTAAAACACATTTTCTCACACAACTGATCATGTGAAAGAATCCTAGATTCATCAAACCAAATTCTCTGTTCTCTAATCCTTTTTGCTCTGCTCTTGCTCTTTTGGGGGGCTTCAAAAGGTGGAGCTTCGTAGCCATCATCGTCACTAGAGCACAAGTCCTCGTCACCACCGTCACTGCCTGGATCAGATAGTACCAAATTGCACACATTAGTTACTAATGGGAATGGGTCTTCCACATCGGTATCCCCCTCGCAGTGCTCCATAAGTTCCATGTGATCCTCCTCAAGGTCTGCCTCAAGGTCATCCTCCTCAAGGTTCTCCTCCTTAAGGTCTGCCTCAAGGTCCTCACCCCCACAGTACAATTAGAAAGATTGCTCATCATCAATCTCAACGATGCTTTTACCCTTGTAGCCACCAAACAAATCATCGTCCATCCTATCGAACACACACACACAAAAGTGAGCCTCAGGTGTTCATCGTTTCAAACAATATAGCAGAAAAATTCACATGGACCTCAATACGGTGCATACAAATTCACAAATAATCCCCTTCCCATACATTACCCTATCCAAAAATTTCCCCCCAAATCCGTCCAAACTAGAACCCTAAATTGCAGAAGAAACAAAGAACACACCTTCCTCGCCTCCCGCGTGCATGAATCTGGCCAAGACTTCAACGCGCGAATGGCCTCCCGCATCGCCGGTCTAGCTCACTCCGATCAGCTTAGTGTTCCTCGCGCGAATGGCTTCCCGCGTCGCCAGGCCTTGTGCCCTCTGCCGAGACTAGCCACGTGCACGAACTGGTCGAGGAGGCCGTCTCTTTTGCACCTTCAAGGACTAGGGGGGTGGGCTGCCTCAGGACAGACCGGTTTGGTTAGGCGGTTGGATGGGATTGCTACGGCTGTGGAACGTTAAACTCAACGGGAAAATGTTGAAACTAAGGTTAGGTGTCCTCCTTTGCCGAAAGAAGGGGGTTTGCTGATACAAATTATAAAACCTGGGGTTTTGGGATACAATTGCCCCAAAACATGTGGTTTAGTGATATTTACTCTATATAGAATAGTGTTATATATATCCACACAAATCTTGTGACCAATAGTGGAGTTTTTGGCGCAAATGTCACCGTTGCGGGCATTTTTGACGTAATTAGCGCCTGTCACGACAAAATGGCAGAAATGGCACCTCGTCCCCATGGTGGCCGGCCGAACGTGCCGTGTACGTGACACGCGAATGCCCGTCCCGTGGCCAGTTGGACACGCCTCATCCGTCCCGTGACCGGCTAGATGCCCCTCGTTCGTCCTGTGACCGGCCAGACAAACATTTGCCTGAAAAAATAAAGAGGGTGACAATTCCCTAAGCGCACATCAGTATGTTTGCCTGAAAAAATAAAGAGGGTGAAAATTCCCTATGCACACATCAGTCTGCGATGCAAGATGGCACTACACGTCTGCACGTCACGATTCTTCGTTCTGGAGACCATGCGATCGTTGATATTGTTGCAATCGCAAAGCATGTATAGCCACGAGAGATCAAGAGGAGAGGCCAGAATCATTCAATATGGTAGAGACCATCTAAATTACTATTAGTTCATTGCTACAAATTGTTTACTAGGCCTCTGGAAACTTGTTCTTTGACAACCTTTTGTACGTAAATAAATATTATGAACTACTACAGGTTGTACTATTTTACTGCATAGTACATGTATGCATGCATGTCACGTACGTACGTGCTTATGTGTCAACATACTCACGCTTGCAAAGGAGCTAGAAATGGGAAAAAATGTAGGAAGCGCCACGTACAGGAGTTTTTTACTCATTTAGCACGATTTTGAACTGAAATAGCAAAAATAACACCTATGAACGAATTGACAAAAATGATGCTTCTGTTGTGCTCAAAATGCACGGCAGTGGCGTACCACACCCCCACCATGTGGCAGGTCACCTTCCATGGCAGCATGGTAGGCCAACTGCTTCGTGGTAGAGACACTACGGGCCCTTGCCGTGCATTTTGAGTGCGACATGGTGTAGGATCAAGGATGATCGACTAGAGAGGTGTGAATACAAGGTTTCTAAAATTCTTATGCTGTAATAGACAATTTTAGTAAGTATGGTCTAATTAAAGATTTTTAGCACAATTCAAGAGATATATTCTAAGCTTTCACTAAGACAACCCAAAACTATGTCAATACTAAATACAATTATAGCTAAGCAATTCTACACAAATAAATTGCTAGAAATGTAAATACGAAAATAGTAAAGACAAGAGAGAAAACTGCAACGAAGACAATCTATGTTTTCCCGTGGTATCGAAGACTTGCCGGTCTTCACTAGTCCACGTTGAGGTAAGTCCAAACGAATTGAACCGGCTCCACGAATTAAGCCTAATGCATCTCAATTTCACTAGGATTGTTCTTCCTCCACTCCGGAGATGGTGAGCACTGAACCACTCACACATGATGCCGGGTCTTTTCACAACCTTCTTGAAGAGATCACCGCACAAACTTTCTCCAAGCTGTCTAGGTGCCGGCAAGCACCAAGAGTAACAAATCACAACGCTTGCTTGATGTAACAGCCCAAAAATCCATAAACGCAAAAACGTGGGATTTTTAAAACTTTCTATGTGATAGCTAGTGTTGTTCTTCTTGATCGCATTTTTGGAGAGTTATTTGAGTGCAAAGCTCAGAATTTTAGCAAGTATAAAATTCTGTCATTCGGCCATTAATAGCCGTCGCCCCAACCATCACTCAGCTGCACTATGCTGCCACTCCGTCAACAGCACCAACCACCCCTCCTTGTCAGGCTGTGCCAAGCGCCTATGCATAGTTGCTCCAAGCCCTTGTTTCCTTTCTTCGCCATTCTACTACTAGCCTCACTTTCTTCCTTCCCCAAGTGAACTCGAGCTCCAGTCAGGCTCAAGCGCTCGCTTCGACTGAGCGCCGTCACATCACCACCTTCGCCGTCGACGCCATCGGGGTAGCCTTTGGCCTTGTGCTTCCTCCCCTCCGACCAGAATACTTCAAGACATCTCTTAAGGACCATCTACCCGCTTCCATGGAGCTACCCTAAAGATTGAAGACCACTCTCTTTCCTCAAGCCACTCTCAGAAGGCGGAGTTCCTTTCCTTTGTCATGGTCCACCGTCCTTGCTCGGCTCACTGGCTAGCTTGTTTCTCCACTCAAGATGCAGTACATTCCTAGTGGCTCAGATGCTCCTCCTTGTTCGAGCTACCCTGTTCTTTCTCCAATGTTTCTCTGGTTCTTTCTCTGGCTCTTTCTCTGGCTCGTTCGATCGCATTAAAGCAGTCGAACCTTTGCTTCTTTCGACTACTGTTGTGTAGTCGAAGACTTCTCTCATTCAACTACGCACAGTTAAAAGAACCTCCGTGACCTCCCCTGGTCGTAGCACCTCCGCGACCTCCCCTGGTCGTAGCACCTCCGTGACCTCCCCCATGACTCCCCTGGTTGTAGCACCTCCACGACCTCCCCTTGGTCGTAACACCTCTGCGACCTCCCACGGTCATAGCACTTCCACACAGTTCGACCAGCGTGAATGCGGCCGTGTGTTTGACCACTCGGTATGACCCTTTGAGATTCGATCACCCATTAAACCCTCTGTGCCCGACCACACTCGACCAACGTGCCCGACCACTATGTTTCGACCACTCAGTTCTACTACTGAGTTCCGATCACTCATTCGACCACTGTGGTTCAACCACACGGTTCGACCACGGTGCTTTGAGCACACAACTCAACCACTGTGTTATGACCATACTCAACTACACCTTCGGCCAACCTAGTCTAAGACCCTTGGTCTGAGACTCTCCAAATTGTCACCAGATATGGGTGTTTCTGTGGATATCATGGGGATATGTGCACGATCTTAGGATGATGTTACAATTGGCAATGTCGTTAAAGGTTTGTCGAATCACGAGTTTTCGTTGAAGTTTGGAATGTTCTTGCTGTTCGTCGGCCAATCGGTGGCGATGAGTGTTGGGTTAGGTCAAGTTCATGGGTTTCATGGCATATGTGTTGCATGATGCATGTTTCGACTAACGTGGGTCAAGTTGTGAAGAACTTGTTTCCGAAATCGATTTCTTTGTCTATTGTCATGTAGGTTGCTTGGAGGTCAATGACGGTCAACGGCGAGGATGATCGGGACTAAGCTTAGAGAGCTGAGGTCCAGAACGATCGGGGATGCCGGGTGAGGTCAATGGAGTCAAGCATGGCGCAAGAGGACAAAGGTGACCGAATCCGCAGGCGATTCGGTCTGACGGAGGTTGATCAAGTGGCGCAGGGGTGCAAGTGCCATGGTGGTTTCGGTGGGAGATGGGTGGGAGAGACTTGCCGATATGATGAGAGCCGCTGGATCAACCTACACGTGGCGAAGCATGGGAGGTGCTTCACGAAGATGGGACTCGGTCTTTGCAAAAAGATCGAGAAGGGGTATTTTGGTAATTTTACCAAATACCACCTTGGTGACCTTTTCCAACTCACGGCGCAAGGAGGCGCAAGGTGAAGCGGATTAAATCAAAAGATGAAGACAACGTTTTAAAATACGTGCGTATGTGACCCGTTTGTGTGTGGGCCTTAACGAGAGCCCATTAGGGTTCAATCTTCTAGAAGGTCTAAGCCTCCACTATAAATAGAGGAGGGAGGTGGCTGCACCCCCTCAACCCTTTCATTGTTTTGCAAACCCTAGTTTTGCTTTTGTGCTTAGGGAGAAGATAGTTGGAGGTTTGGGTTCTAGAGAGTTGGATTTGATTTCGTGCTCATATATTGAGTCTTTATCCTCCATGGTGGAGTGGCTGTAAACCAATACCATATCAAATCAATCCAGAGAAAGTTCTCTCAAAGATGAGTCTATTTGCCTTCTTTCTCTCTATTTGGTGATTTGGGGTCTTTCTTTGATCCGCGAGTTTTTACTTGGTTTCTTGCCTTGATCTAATTTCTTTGTGACATGCAGGAACCCATCTAGGGTCATCTTGATCATCAATCACCCACGAGCAAGTCTCTAGATCATATTTTGGTTTTGACTTCGGTTTTTGGAGCAACCTTTGTTCGAGCGGAAAAATTCGAGAACTTTGGCAAGGATCTTCACGATCGTTGCATGGAGTAGGTTCTAACATGCTTAGGAAGGTGTGTTTCAAGTTTCCTGAAGTTTGGAATTCTGGATCAAAAGTTCGTCAATTTTTATTTCGTTTTTAAGTTTTTACTATTCAATTGCGGTTGTTTCTTTGTTCATTGCGGTTGAACCGACCTTTGTTCATTAATTCGTACAACCGACTTTCGCTTTATCGGTTCAAGCGGTACTATTCATCGAGCTATTTTTGTGTTTTTTATCGTTTCTTTTGGGGGTTTGAAGGGGATTAGGTACAAGTCTTCCACTACGCTTATATATATTCATCTTCATAGTTCTCATAGCTATTGAGTCAATATCATGTTTGAATCCGATCAAAGCGAAAAAAGTAGATAGTGCTCCTATTCACCCCCCCCCCCTCTAGTCGCCTGTTCAGTCCAACAAGTGGTATCAGAGCCCGGTTAGTTCAATCTTGATCTTAACTGGTCACTGAACTTGGCAATGGATAAGTACTCGACTAAGCAGCATGTCTTCGATGGGCTCGACTATGCCTATTGGAAGAATCGCATGCGAGTTTTCCTTGAGTGCGAAGGATAAGTTATATGGGAGGTTGTTCGAGCCCCGCTCGTTTTGCCCGAAGTTGCTTCGCCGGCTTTAGCAACCCTCTTGGCAAACAACAACAAGGCAAAGAACCTTCTATATGCTGGGCTTGGTAGACAGGAGTACGATCGGATTTGTAACCTTGAGACCGCACATGAGATTTGGCACACCCTCAAAACTTACCATGAGGGATCGTCCCAGATCAAGCAAGTGCGCCAGACGGTCTACAAGCGAGAGTATAACAAATTTGAGATGCGTCCTGGTGAGAGCATCGATGATATTTTTACTCGTTTTAACAAGGTGATCAATCAGATGAGAACTGTTGACATTGAGTACTCTCAATCTGAGAATGCCACCCACCTCTTGGCTGCAATCAACACCAAGGAGTGGGAGATCAAGGCTACTGCTATTGAGGAGAACGTCGATCTCTCTACTCTCACTTTGGAGCTGCTTTATAGCAAGCTCAAAACTCATGAGATCAAGAGAGGTAGCCTTCCTAAGAAGGATAACATGGCTTTGGTGGCTGATCCCCTCAAAGGGACTCCTGATGGTCTTCTTTTGGTTTTTCTCTTGCTTGTTTATCTGCTGTTCAAGGAGAAGAGTTTGAGAGTCTTCCTAAGGCTGATTTAGCTCTTTTAGTCAAGAAAGTCCTGCGGACATATAACAATGTTAGAAATAAGAAGAGAGGTGGCCTGTGGCGTGCTATGAGTGTGGAGAGCTATATCATATCAAGACAAACGCCCCAAGTGAAAAGGTAAGAGCAACCACAAGGAGGAAAATCCACTTGGAATAAGCCTCAAGGAACAAGCCCAAGTACAATCTTTGCCAAGCTCATGAAGGCAGCTCACGAGTCCTTGCAGCTTTTGGAGAGCAATCCATGAGCGATGTGGACTCAGCGAGGAGGACAAGGAGGAGGAGCTCCCTCAAGACAAGAAAGGGAAGGCCAAGGACTTCACTGGCATGTGCTTCATGGCCGACTCCGTCGACGCCGATGACAACGATGAGGTACCTCTCTTCTATGATGTTCTTTCTGCTAGATGCGATAACATGTATGAGCAACTACTTAGTCAGGATAAGGCTTTAGAGTTCACCATGGTTAGGAACAAAGATCTAGAGTCACAAGTCGAGAATTTGACATTAGAGCTTGTGAATGCTAAGAGTCTAGATGTTGATGAATGTTCATCTTGCCATGCTTTGCACTCCGAACTGTCTAAACTGCAATCTGCTCAAAATATTGCTTTGCATCAACTTGAAAATGTTAGGACTGAGCTAATTGATGTTAAATCTGCTCCATGTGAAAAATGCTTAAAGTCTAGCAAGTCGGATGCTTCTGGTAATGTTAAATCTAGCTTTTGCTCCTTCTGCTTAGAACGCGAACATGAAGTTAAGGATATTCTTGAAGCAGTTAGAGCTAAATATGCCAAGCTTAAGGACACAATTGAGTCTACACCTTGTGCCTCTTGTGCTACCTATAAGCTTGAAGTTGCTTGTCTTAAGGAAAAACATGCTAGAGCCATTAGGGCCAAGACTTGTGATTCATGTTCTAATTTTGGAAAAGAAAATGCTTACCTTAAGGACACATTAGAAAAATTCTCTAAAGGTAAGAAACAATTGAACATGATTCTGGACACGTCTAAGTCTCCTTTTAAGAAGCAAGGTTTAGGATACAACTCTGCCCAGGACAAATTCAAGCCTAATGACATTCAGGTCTTGGAAAATGGCTTAGTTGAATTCAAAACCCAACCTGCAAAAACTATTTTTAAATCTGCGAGGTTTGTTCAACCTTCTTTTGATACAAAAGGTGCTTCTCCCAAGGTACAAAATACCATTGCACCTATTGCAAGAAGAGTGGACATTTGGTTGAGTTACATTGGGCGTAGGTTGAAGAACGCTAAGAAAAATATTGCTAGAATGTCATCTAATCAACCTAGAGCTTTTATGAGACATGGTCACGTAGAAAATAAGAAACACGGTCTAGGATTTGTTGCACATGCTCATCACCGTGTTCCTAGGCAGGATGCATCTCATGTTCTTGTTACCATTGCTCATAATAGAACCGCAAATAATATCAAGGATAGCACATCCGCTTTGCATACTACTTTCATGAGGCGTGTGTCTCGATCTTTGGGTTCCTAAATCGCTTTTAACTAACCTAGTATTGAGACACATGGTTCTTCTGTTCCTTGATTTTTAGGATTGTCGCTAAGGGGAAGAACACATGGTTAAATGCGACTCGGGTGTTCACGCCACATGACCGGAGACTCAAGATGGTTCACCTCCTTCACGCGGTCAGCCGGTGATGACTTCATCACCTTCGGAGATGATACACAAAGGCGCATTGAAGGCTGGGTGATCGGGGTGAGCGATAAGTTCATTCTCAAGGACATCGCACTTGTGTCTAAGCTAAGGTACAATCTCCTTTACGTCTCCTGACTTCTCGATGATAGCTATGAGACTCGTTTTAAGAAGAATGCTTGTCGTGTGCTTGATTCTTTTGGTGAGCTCGTTTTTGGGATTTCTAGAGTTCGTAGAATTTTTGGAGCTGATTTTTCTAAATCTCTTGCCGGATCCCTTAAGTGCTTAATTGCTTCTTCTTCTTCTGATATCTGGCTTTGCACGATGTTTGGGGCACATTGATTTTGATCATCGACACGAGTTAGCGGCCTTGATCTCATGAGAGGTTTGCCTAAACTCAAAACATCAAGGATCTTTGTATGTAGCGCCACTGTAGGCATGGCAAGCAAGTTGCCGCCTCACACCCTTCATTGACTATGGTCATGGTGACGGACGGGATAGTTGCTTCATATGGATCTTGTTGGTCTGCTAGGGTTCGATCGGTTGGTGGGAAATGGTACATTCTTGTCATAGTCGATGATTTTTGAGATACTCTTGGGTGTTCTTTCTTGCTTGAAGGATGAGGCTTTTGATCATTATTATGATCTTGTTCTTCGTTTGGCTTCGAACTTCCTAGTGCCTTGTGAAGCGATCCGCATGATAATGTACGGAGTTCAAGAATGCTTCTTTGCCTCTTCTTGTCTTTGGCGCCAGATTGAGCATCGGTTCTCTTCTCCACGTCTCTCAACAAAATGGCGTTGTGGAAAGGAAGAAACAGGACCCTAGTCGAGATGGCTAGGACCATGCTAGATGAGTATAGCACAGAGGAGGTTTTGGGCGAAGCTATTGCTACTGATTGCCATATTTCAAACCGTGTCTTTTTAGACCGTCTTTGGGCAAGACTTCTTATGAGCTTCGATTTGGCGAAAACCCTCATTTAGCATTTTCGAGTCTTTGGATCGAAGTGTTTTATTTTAAAACAGAAACCTAGATAAATTTGAATCAAGGACTTGTGATGGTTTATTTACGGGTTATCTGCTCATTCGAGGGTTTTCGGGTTTTAATGTTGAAACTAACATTGTCCAGAGACATGCAATGTCACTTTTAATGAGACTAGCCACAGGCTAGATCCGATGTTTCAAGTGACTTACAGGTGTGAGAGCATTTTTGTTGAAGAAGATGAGGATGAACTTGATCTTGCTCCTCCACTTTGTCGATGTTCTGTGCAAAATTGCCCAAGCTCTAGAACTTTATTCTGTCGCTTCACCTCCAATTGAGGCTCTGCTGCGACTTCTTCATCGGCGATACTGTGGAGGTCGAGGAGACGCTATCTCCCCAAGGTGCTCCTTTGCACATTCAGAAGCAACACCCTCCGAATCAGATGATTGGTAATCTCCATGAGCGAGTCACTCGCTCTAGGTATCATGATCCAAGTCTTTTCTCTCACTCTGTATTTGTAGCTTCTTTTGAACCCCGTGATATATCACATGCTTTATCTGATGCTAGCTGGGTCAATGCCATGCATAAGGAGTTAGAGAATTTTGAAAGAAATAAAGTCTGGAACCTTGTAGAACCTCCTAGTGGTCATAATGTTATTGGCACCCGTTGGGTGTTTAAAAATAAACAAAATGAGGATGGTTCTGTGGTTAGAAACAAGGCTAGGTTGGTAGCTCAGGGCTTTAGCCAAGTTGAGGGGTTAGATTTTGATGAGACCTTCGCTCCTGTTACTAGACTAGAAGCCATTCGCATCTTGCTTGCATTTGCTACATCTAAAGGTTTTAGGTTGCATCAAATGGATGTTAAGAGTGCCTTTTTGAATGGTTTTATAGAGGAGGAAGTGTATGTTAGACAACCCCCTGGCTTTGAGAATCCCAAGCACCCTGATCGTGTTTTTAAGCTAGCCAAAGCCTTGTATGGTCTTAAGCAAGCCCCTAGAGCCTGGTATGATAGACTTAAGACCTTTCTGCTTAAGAATGATTTTGAAATGGGAAAAATTGATAAGACTCTTTTCATTCTTAGGCATGGCAATGACTTCCTGCTTGTTCAGATTTATGTTGATGATATTATCTTTGGTGGTTCCTCTCATGCTCTTGTTTCCAGTTTTTCTGAGACCATATCTAGGGAATTTGAAATGAGTATGATGGGCGAGCTCAACTACTTTTTGGGGCTACAAATCAAGCAGTGCAAGGAAGGGATCTTCATCCATCAAACGAAGTACACAAAGGATTTGCTCAAACGTTTTGAGATGGGTGACTGCAAGCCGATCGCCACTCTCATGGTGACTTTGACTGCTTTGGATCTAGATGAGGAAGGAGAAGCCGTGGATCAACGCGAGTACCGCAGCATGATCGGCTCCCTCCTGTACCTAACGGCCTCAAGACCGGACATCCACTTCGCGGTCTGCCTCTGCGCGAGGTTTCAGGCGTCTCCGAGGACTTCACATCGCCAAGCTGTTAAGCGCATTTTCAGGTATTTACACTCTACCCTTCAGTATGGCATTTGGTTTTTCTGCTCTTCTTTGCTGTCCATTCGGGGTTTTCTGATTCTGATTTTGTGGGCTGTCGGCTAGATAGGAAGAGTACATCTGGCACATGTCATTTCTTAGGCACTTCTCTTGTCTATTGGTCTTCTAGGAAGCAGTCCTCTGTTGCACAATCCACGCCGAAAATTTGAATATGTAATTCTTTGCTAGTTCTTTGTAGTCGATTTTGTGGATGGTGTCCACTCTTAAGGACTTTGGGTTAAACATTGATAGTGTTCCTCTTTTCTGTGATAACACTTCTGCTATTAACATTGCTAAGAACCCAGTGCAACACTCTAGGACCAAGCACATAGATATTCGCTATCACTTCCTTAGAGATCACGTTGAGAAGGGTGATATTGTGCTGTATTTTGTGGAGTCCGAGGCTCAGTTAGCCGATATCCTCACCAAGCCTTTAGAACTACAAGATGAACACCCATTTGCCAACGCATATATGCGTTGGTAAAAATCCAAATAAGTGTTGGAACGATCTATACCAACGCATTTACTATGCGTTGCCATTGAGGCCGTTGCAAGAGTCTATTACAACAGATAAATAAGCGTTGGTAATAGATATGAAAAGGCGTTGCAAAGTAGCAACGAATATAGTCATGTTGTAACTACACTTGTATGCGTTGTTATTTACCATGCATGGATGACTTTTACTATTTTAACAATGGATATAATTATATTGTCACAACGCATAGAAGCGTTGATACTTGCCATACATATGAGTTTTACTATTTTGGCAACAGATATAATTAGGTTCCTACAACGATTATAAGTGTGTAGAAGTCAAAGTAAAAAAATCATTATCGGTCACAGCATGGTTAAAAAGAACACTCATATATTATAAACAAATTGTTGCATTACATAGAGAACCATCCACATAAGACATGATATAAATACTTTACTTTAACATCATTTCCTAACAGAATGAAATCTAAATGTAATGAAGATCTTGAACATCATTTCCTAACAGAATGTAATCTAAATGTAATGAAGATCATTTGCCTATGTCACCATTCTCCACCTTGCATTGAACATGTCATCCCTAGCATCATACATTTATCTTATCAACCTACAATGTAAAATTAGGTTGAAAGAACGGTAAAACGTTCTAGATTAGGAAAAAAGAGACAGCATAGAATACATCAAGAAGTATTCAAAGTATATGAATAATTCTAGAAAGAAGATAGGATAAAATACTAACAAAGGTTGAAGCTGATTGACACTTTCAAGTGACTGCAATAATTGAAAGTAACTTCATCAAGACTTTAACAACACGAGGTAGCACATATTGAGAATCAGAGGCAACAACCATTGTAAACTAAAAATGAGCACCTCAGACAACTAAGCACAACAGAGCTCACTAGCTCAGAGACCAATAATTTTTGCATTTTAGCGAATCTAACAGAGGGAACGGAAAATTGCTTCTAAACGAACAGTCTGTAAAAGAAAAATACCACATCTAACATTATCTTCTACTGTTCGTTGTAAGTTCGTTGTAAGGAACCTCATACAGAAAAGCTATATATGTGTAAAATGCTCCATCCTTTCACTCCAGTAGATCTTAGAATACATCTAATGAGAGTTATGCTTTGAATGCATAAACAGATCCCATGCATTGACCAGGGCATCTCATTGTCTGCAACAACGTTGTAAATAGAGTAGGAATCTATTCAGTTGTTAGATTTCTTAAGCACCAGCATTTATTCTGCATCTCCGATGTGAAGTACGTTTTCAATCTGCGTGATAATAACAGATATATTAGGTCCAGTAAGCATATAAGGAAAAAGCTTAATGCATACCGATCAGAGGTTACCTTAAGCATGTCATCCAACGATGGTATTTTGATAGGCTAGTAAAGGTATTTAACTTCTGCAACCAGAATCAATTCGGTCAATTACAATTAGGTTTGACATCTAGTGGCTTGGGAGGCAAAAATATATGGTTTAACAAATTAATATACAAATAGTTTGTTTCAGTTATTAGAATTTAAAGTATACACGAAACTTGACAAAAAAATCCTCGAGCAACTAGTATTTGCGCTTACCATGAACGACTAGGTGAATTGTCCGATCGGGCTATACAATACTATTAAGGCAAAAAATTTGAGTCCTTTGGAGTGTCTCCAAAGTCACCACCATATGCCCAAAATTTGGATCCATCAGCATCCTCCTTTAGTAAACTCTGAATTGAAAAATAGAAAAGAATTGAATTGAGAAAGGAACTTATGGCATTATAACAGAAAGAAATAGGATCAATGATCCATTTTGGCACTTCACTTTTGTGTATCAGTGTCCTAGGTTAGTTTGGCATAGATTTATACTATGGCAAAAGTTTTCTACAACCTCTATATAACAAAAGTTAAGAGTGTCAGTTTGCATTGATCTTTTTTTCTATTTTGTCCAATAATCAAAGAAACAGGCCCTAACCTGATCTGCCTAGTGAGTCACATATGAATGCCTTAGACATGCAAAGGTCATCTATAAATATGCAAACATTGTTTTGGCATAACATCTTTATCTTGCATTAAAAAAAGGTAACGGATGGGATGAAAGTAAGGATTGCCTAGATTTTTGTAAATATTGCAAAATAACAGCCAGGTATTCATTTAATATCATGTGGGTAAAACTTTTTATAAAAAAAATGTCCACGAGCTTTGGCATTCACTTTAGCAACAAGGTAGGCACTCGGGTTCGAGATCAATCACCTACCCCTGCAATCAAATTATGGGCACATGATGTTAAAACTAGCAACACAACCTTATATTGATACAGTGATTGCAGTTTGGCACTACTCACCTGAGACAATGCTTTTGGTAGTTTTGTCAGGGCAACAGAATTAGCTATCGCATAACTGGCATTCTATATAAGGATTGATCAACATATAAAGGCATCAAGCTAATCATCCCAAGAGTCCTTTTCCTACACCAGCATACCAGGCAACCTCATTTATATGAATAAAAAAGGCTACAAAAATAGGCAAGAAACAACAATAAATACAAAAAAGGGGAAGGCTTCAATTCAATCCAATGCTTTACAACATACCCGTTCACCATCGCGCTCCACGACACAACATTCCTCGTAGGCATTTAAATCGAGAGCGAGCTCGGGCATTGGCGACCGGCCCGGCCCTCGCGTGCGTCATGATGAGCGTGTTGAACGTGGAGGCGTCCACGGAAAACGCGATGCGCAGTAGCAGGAGCGCGTCGGAGAGGCGGCCGAGGAGACAACGTGGGCGAGGATGAGCGCGTTGTTCACGAGGAGGAAGCCCGCGAGGCCGAGCTTGACGCAGTGGGCGTGCACGGCAAGCGTTAATTGATGCGCCAGCGCGGCAGAGAGGGCGGCGACTTCGAGGAGGAGGGAGGGTATGCGGTAGGTGGGGGCACGCAGCGTAGATCGGGAGCGTGAGCTGCGGACTCGTGGATCCCACGAGCGCCCAGATGAGCGCGTCGTGGAGCTCCGCGAGGGCCCGGACGGGGCCAGGGCAGTCGCCGCTGCGCGGATTGACGAACGTGACTTGGGGGGGACTCGAGGGGTCGTCGGGCGCATCGTTGAACCACGGGTTGGCGCGACGGCTTCCCGCGTGAAGGATGCAGAGGCGGTTTAATCGTCGTGGGGTGGGAATGTAGGGCGGACGATTAGCCCTCTGCCGAGAAGAATCCGCCGAATCTGGTAGAGGGGACGTCGTTAGGGCGGTGGCGGCACGGCGAGGAGGAAGGCGGCCTTCATGAAGACGAACGGCTCGGGTAGGAGAGGCCTTGGCCTTGGGGGAGAGATCGCGCGAGAGGGGCGGTGGGCGCGAGGGCGGTTCACCGCAGCGACGCGAGCGAAGACGGGGGCGGAGACAAGGAGACCGGGAGGGGAAGAAAACCGCGGCGTGGGGCTCGAGGCGTAGTTTGGATGGGAGGGTCAAGCGGCGGTTCGGAGTCTTTAGTCGTACGTGGGTGGGATGATCGGAGCAGAGAGTAGTTAAGATAAGGCAGAAGCGCGGCTCATTTTTTCACCAATGGCGCCTAAAATTTTTCGCCGGCAGATATGTTCAGACGATTAATTTATCATCTCCCGACCATTGTTTTACCCGGCAATTAGATTGACCTGATTGATTTTTTCTAGAGTAGATGTATTGTAGCTAATAAAAAAGCATTCTCGACAGATAAGTTGTTCTAGACACTAATTATTTCCGGCAGATAATAGGACCCATAATCTCTTGGGCATTGTTGGCACATGTTTCGCCACTCAACCTATTTTTTTCCGGTAGTTAATTTCCCTTAATTCTATGTCATGGTGTAGTGTGAATGGAGGGAGATGAAAATAGTTTTGGGATTGGAGATTCTAAGAGGGAAAACGGTGGGATAAAAAAAGACACGAGAAAAGATGGACGCATGTTATCTGTAGCCATCAACATGATTTACGATGAATAGGTTTTGCAACATATATTATGTGTAGCCATAGTATTACTTCACAACGCATGCATAGAGCATTGTAACGTATGCGTTGGTAAAGGGGTGTTTATGTTGTAGTGCCAACAAGGTTTGCCACCTTACGAAGCGAGTTAGGGGTAATTTATCCCTATGGGTTGGTTTGAGGGGGAGTTCGATCTTTTCTGATCTTTCCTTGTTCATTTGATCTTTTCTTGATCTTCTTTTGAACTTTTTGACCTTTTTAGGCTTTTTAGGTTTTTGAGCTTTTCTTGCATTTCATTGTATCATATTGCATTCATATGAAAAACACAAAAAGATGCATTGTAATATAAGCTTTTCTGCTTATCTTTTAAAATTGATGGAGCTTTGCTTATTACCCTTTGGAGATTTAGTATTTCAATTCTTGCTCAATGCCATGTCTAGTTCTTTGACTTGCTAGAATTATCATGCTTTCAGATGTGTAGCTAAGTCTTTGCTGTATGAACTAGAAATTTAAGACAACTTGAACTAAAAACTGTAATTTGTGGATGTTTTAGTTAGTTGCGCAATAGTACTCCTTTTGTGACATTGGCTCTGTCAAAATTGCTGTGTTAGCTCTTGAATCTAAAATTGATCATTACTTGAGCTTCTTGTGCTTCTGAGAATCTAAAACTGCTCATGTGCAAAATAAAAAATAAAAAATCAATTTCAAGATTGTCTTATGCTTAAATTTTGCCAAACTATTCTTACGAGACTACATGTCATAGACATGAACTTAGAGATAGTTTGATGATCCAGACAATCTCATAGGGACTGCTTGTCAAAACTGACATGAACCTCAAGATTTGTCGCCCTGGTAGAAGCTTAGGAAGAGTTTGTGGATGGCTCCTAGTCCAGGATCTTCTTCACTAGGATATACCTTTAATCAACTTTTGTCAAAGCTTAGGAAGAGTTTGTGGATGGCTCCTAGTCCAGGATCTTCTTCACTAAGTTAGACGATTAGTCAACTTCAATATTCATTGCAAATGAAAAATTGTTGAAAATGGGCGTTTGAGAAAATTGAGCAAAATGATTCAATACAGGACCTGTTTATCTCTTAATGTGGTCATTGTTAACTTTTTGATCTCACATTAACATTTTGACATGGCCAGTATCATTTTAGGATCCCTGTTGATGAACTTGCTAAATTTGAAGCTTTGCTTAAATTGATAAAATTCATTTCTTTACTTTGAGCCTTCGAGCTTAGCTTTGATATATATGTCTTATCATGATCTTGCTAGCACTTTCAGGCTTGATAGGTCTTGTGCAATATTAGAAATGTTAGCTTGTTCTTTTGGATAATCTCCAAAGCTTCTTGTAATCAAAAATTGAAAACTACAAAAAAATAAAGCCACTCCATTGCATTTCATGCATGCTCCTTCTTATGCTTTTTCCTTATTCTACATTTGTCATCTCTGGACGAGAGGAAGGCGTGATTCCTTGATGACTCCATTGTCAAAGGGGGAGAAGATGGTTGAAAAAGGGGAGAAAAGGGGGAGTTACGAAAAAGGGGGAGCTACTTGGAGAAGAATTAAAATTTTGAGATTTTCTGAAATTTGAGGATCATAGTGGGGGAGTTTCTTATTTGCACTTGTCGGTGTTTTAGAACCGATCTTACGTAAAGATTGTTTGATTCGGGGGGTCTCCTAGAATAGAATCACGCAGAGAGATTGACACGGGTATTTTTATACAGGTTTAGGTCTTCTCCGGAGAGAATAACAACCCTACTCCTGTGTGTGTATGGTATTGAGTGTATTCTGAACAATCAGGAGAAAAACTAAGACTATTACAGATGATCCTGCTTGTCTTCCTGATAGCCCTTGATAGCGTGTCCCCGCCTCTCTCTGATCGTTGCCTTTATATAGTCGTGAAGGAATAGCCGTTTTCCCCTGCTGAAGAGACGCCTCATCAAATCCAGTAACGGGCGCACGTTTATAGTAATCATCGGGCAGGTGACTCCTTCACACCGCATGGTAGTTACTAGTCAGAGATAATGGGGTATTATGTGTTATCTTTTCGCATAATAACGGTAAGATATTGATCAAGTTTAGATTCCTTAATCAATTGGACCCACTTGCCTGTAGGTTTTATTGATCATAAGGTGGTCGTAGCTGACCTGGTCGTAGAATAACTTACGACCATAAGATAGTCGTAGCAAGACTTACGACTATAAGGTAGTCGTAGCAAGACTTACGACTATGGGGGTGGTCGTAGAAGAACTTACGACCACCTAGTAGGCTTCTCCCTTATAAAATTAAGGGGAATACCCAGGGACCATATGACATCATATTTACTTATAATAAGAATTATAGATAAAAGATAAAATGAGGATTATTAGATCCTCATCATCTAGCCCCCCAGCTTCAAGTGAAAGCAACTTACTTGGTAAAGGAGTTATAGATGGTCTTACGGCCACGAGAGGGTCGTAGAAAGATAGTCGAAGGAAAAATTCTTCGACATTTGTGTACTACTTTGACCAGAAATATGCTTGGTCAAGAAGATTGCTTACGACTATCAAATAGTCGTAAAACACTTCTACAATCACGAGGTGGTCGTAGTATGGTGATCGGAAGAAAAACCTTTCCGATTAACGTTTCCTTTGGTCAAAAAGATCTGACCAATGAAGTAATTTCGCTTGAGGTGTAAAAACGAACCTGATTTTCTTAAACAGACAAGTTAGGGAATTTCAAACGACTCCCGTTAGTCTGTCCGTTGGAGCGGTTCCCGAAGCGATGGCAACCTTTGGAATGCCACGCCAATTTCAAGGTACACGGTTATAAATACTTACAGGGGTAAGACTTAGATTTATACTTTTCTCCAAATCGCCATTGTTCATCAAGTTCTTGTCTTCTCCGCCACTAACTCAATCGAAAATCTCCCCTTCGAGAGAATTGGCCGAGAGTTTCGAGTGGGCTGAGTCGAGATGGATGCGTGAAGATTCAAGCCACGTTAACGCCGGGAAGATTCCAGAGAAGATCCTTGTGGAGTGGTTCGCGGCGTATGGGCAGCACTGGCCGTCGGGGGAGGCTGAGCAAATTCCCATCTTCTAGGCATATTGTGAGTGTGGCCTTCGACTGCCTGCTCACCCCTTTCTCACACTTATACTCGAGCATTTTGGGGTGGAATTGGTGAATATCATCGACAACTCATAGAGCTACGACAGGAAAAAGCAGAACTCTGCGAACAGGCAGAGAGGTGGTAAGTCACTGTTATTCGTAGTCATTTTTAGAGTTTGACTACTTATACAGTGCTTATGAGACTTGTCGTGGAAAAACTCACGACTAGGCGCTAGTCGTGGAAAAACTCACGACTAGTCAAATAGTATTCATGTCTACTTTTAACCCTTACAGGTTAAATAGCGACGAAAAGACCCTGGCCGACTTGCTCGATTATGAAAAAGAGGAGTCGAGAAAACTAGGGGAAAAGGTTGGAGACCTCTTGAAGAAGCTTCAAGAGGCTAACTCTGCAGCTGTAAAGATGTAGGAAAAGCTAAACAGTAAGTGCTGAGCTTAAGACTACTTATGTTGTTGATCTTTACCTAACTCTTACTTCTTTTCAGAGAAAGAAAATGACATGAGACAGCTTCAGCATGAAATCAAGGAAAAAACTGTGGTTATTCACGAGATTTCTCGTATAGCCAAAGATAAGGATCAGGAAGTTGAGAGGCTGAGATCTCGCCGAGCAGGTAAGCAATTCTTTACCTGCAGTCCTTTACGAGTTCCCTTCCTTATCTAATTCCCATTTCTTTTTTTTAGAAATTGAGCTTGAACTGGAAGGCTCAAACTGAAGTTAGGGATAAAGGTATGATCCTTGATTTAAGCCGTCGCATTGCTAAGATAAATCAGAGGACATCAGTTATGGGAGAAGCGGTATCTTTGAGACCATTGCTTCCTCATAAAGCGTAAATCGAAGTTAGATTCTCGACTAGCGAGTAAGGAATTCTTTTACCTGTGATTATTTTTGTTTTCTCCTCTAGGAGTTTATTTTTCTTGACCATTCTTATTCTTTTGAGCAAGTGGTCAAAATAAACAACTCCATGAGGCTTCGACTTCGTGACCAACAAGAGGTGAAGTCGGTGAAGATTAATCTTCAAGACACCATCACGCTCTTGAACAATATACTTAGTGAACTATGTAGTGAGGAAAAACTCCTCAAGATGATACACTAGCTGCTCACACAAGTACTATTGGGGAACAAGTCGGAACTTTGCAAGAACTGGTGACCACTCTGAAGGCCAATCAAAATTTGAGTCAATCAAGGATGAGGTCGAAAGTGCAATAAGTTATGCATTGGCAAAACTTAAAGCTCATGACCCCAGCCTTAATGTGCAGCCAATTGGAGTCGACTTCGACTGCTCTGAGGCAGAGGCAACTCGTCTTATTGAAGAAATACAACCAGTTGGCAGAAAGGTCTCGGAGGAAATGCGACTGGGCTCTCCCTCTTCAGAGTAGTTTGTAAAAAAACCTATGAAAGACAAGCTTTTGTTGATGTATTATATAATCCATCTTGTTTCCTGCAAACCATCTTGTCGAGTAGTTAGTAACTCAAAAGATAATTAACGAAAGAAAGACTAAGAATTAAAGTCAAATTAATAACTTTATCCTAGCTCCCGACTATTTGTTTAGTTTGTTTAGACAAACTAAGTAAATAGTGTTAAAAAGGGTTTCTGAAAACACAGAGGTTTGGGTTAACTTGTAGTTTTTGGTCACGACTGTCACGCACTGGTCAAAAAAGTGGGAACGAATCGACACTAGGAAGTTCTTTCTAGTGGGCGTGACCACGTCTGAGAGAGGAAAGTCTTCGACTAGGTGATGTTACCATCTCCGACTAGATTAATTAAATCGAGAACAACAACTTGAGTTAAACAAACATCCAGAGGACTTCAAAAAATTCGTTTGCCCTTCTTTGGAGGACTCGATAAGTCTGCCCTAGTAACAAAAGTAGGAAATCGAATGATACTAGGAAGTTCCTTCTAGTGGGCAGGACCACGTCAGAGAGAGAGACTTGACTAGATGTGTTTCTTCCTTCGACTTAGTTGAGACGAATCGAATACACCAAAGGCAGTTGAATAAATCTAAAAAAGTGCACTCTACTTAGAATATTTTTCAAAATATCTGAAGAAATAAACTAAGGTGAAAGGAGCTGGCTTTCAAAAAATATTTCGACCAGAAAAGAACCCGAGCTCTTTGTATTGATGGCAAAAGTGAGTAACGAGTCGACACTAGGAAGCTCCTTCTAGTGGGCAAGACCACGTGCAGAGAGGAGAGGCTTCGACAAGGTGATGTTACCTTCCTTTCATCCAGTGTAAAGAAAACTGGGCATTTGGAATGTAGTCGAAATATTATGAAAGCACTACTCAAAAGTAAGACAATAGAGGTAGAAAGAACCTGAGTCTTTATTGTCTGATTGGTTAGTTACACATAAAACTTGCATAACTGGTCGATGTTCCAAGAATTTGAGAGAACCTGGTCGTCTTTCATTGCCAATCGTACTAACCTCGCCGAGTAACCCGACCCTTTGTGTAAGGACCTTCCCATTTGGGAGAAAGTTTGTTCGATTAGACTTGGATTGGTAGAACCTCAATACCAAGTCACCTCTGCAAGGCTACGAGGTTGGACCTTCTGATCGTAGTATCTGCGTAGGGCTTGTTGGTAGAGCTATTTGAGCAGTTAAGGCTGGTTTCTCCCTTCTTCAAGTAGATTAATATCATCCGTTCAAGTTGTTCTGGTTGGAGTCTTTGAAAGTTTCACTGTGTCGATCAGTATCTTTAGTTCCTGAGGAAGCATGGCTTTAGCTCCAAAACCGAGAAAAAAGGTGTTTCACCAGCTTTGACCGGTAGTTGTCTGAACGCCCATAATCTGAAGGGTATAATTCTTGTACCTAAGCCCCCGAGCGTTTGATGAGCTGGTCGAAGACTCGGGTCTTAATTCCTCTCATTATTTGGCCATTTGCACGTTCTACTGCTCCATTACTTTGGGGGATGGGCCACAAAAGCATAACACAACTTGGTACCCAACTTGTCGCAAAATTCCTAAAATTTTGCGCTCGAAAATTGCTTACCATTATCTGTAATTATTCGACTCGGTACTCCAAATCGAGTGATTCGCATCTCATCATGAACCGTTTTACCGCTTCATTGTTATCGATCCAGTGTTCGGCTTCAATCCATTTTGTGAACGTATCAATAGCCACAAAGGAACTCGAAACCTCCCGGAGCTTTAGGGAACGGTCCTAAGATATGGAGACCCAGTGCAAAAGGCCAAGATAAGGTATCGTTTGTAATGCTTGAAATTTGGTTGGTGTATTTACTGCTATGAAATTGGCATTGGACACACTTTTAACCAACTCTTTAGCATCGTAAAGGGCTGTTGGCCAGTAAAAATCTTGTCGAAAGGCCTTACCGACCAACGTTCTGTAGGAAGCATGATTTCCATAGATGCCACCGTGTATGTCATGAAGGAGTGTTAATCCTTCGCTCTGCGAATGCATCGCATGAGCACCCTTGAGTACCTCGTTTATAGAGGACTCCTTCAACCAAAGTATACATTTTGGCTTTTCGGGATAAGCGATCCGCCTCGGGATCGTCTTGAATATGGAACCCTTCGAAGATACTCATAGATGGGCGCCATCCGGTATCCTCGTATTCTAGAGAGGCCGCCTCAATAGGAGGTGTCTCGGTTCGTCGACCGAGGGCGGCTTCGAGTTGTTCCAAGAAGACTCCTTTTGGTACTATAGATCGGGAAGAAGCTATTCGAGCAAGCCGATCTCATGAGGAAATTATCCTTCGAGGATGAATTGTGCCTCAAAACCTAATAAATGCTTTTCTAGCTTACGCACTTCCGATAAATACCGAGACATTGTCAGGTTAGAGCACTGGTACTCTTTCCCGACTTGATTCACGACTAGTTGAGAGTCTCCTCTCACGAGTAGTCGGTGAATCGAGAGCTTCATTGCCACGTCGTATGCCGACTAGTAAACCTTCAGATACCGCCACGTTGTTAGTGGCACGAAAGTTTAATTGTATGGCATACTTTGTAAGGTCTCTCGTAGGAGATACGGGACCACCCGACCCTCGAGCCACTTAAAGTGGCGACCCGTCAAAGTACATAAATCCATTGGTCATGGGAATCGTCATCGGGATCTGAGCAGTGTTTAGGATTTGTCCATTCGGCGACAAAGTGCGCCAAGATCTCGATTTAACGGCCGTTCGGGACACGAAATGGATGTCGAACTCCCCAAGTTCGATGACCATTTGCCATGCGTCATTGTTTCCCTATTACGGAGGATCGCTCTAAGGGAAATTCAAACGACACAGCTATTTTGTGCGCCTGAAAATAATGCCGCAGTTTCCTCGAAGACATGAGGAGAGCATATAGAAGCTTTTGGACTGAGGGTAACGCTCCTTAGGCCCGTGTAAAACTTCACTTACGTAGTAAACCGGTCGTTATATCGTTTTCACGTTCTCGACTAGTATCTGCGCTCGCTTGCTGTGGCGTGGCGACTAGGTAAATTAAGAGCGTTTCTTACGGCCTTGGAGACCGAATAGGAGCACTCGTAAGGTACCTCTTGACAACCTCAAAGGCGGTGTTTGCCTCTTCGACCACTCAAAACCTTTGTGTTTCCTTAGAAGCTTAAAGAAAGGTAGTCCCTTTTCTCCTAGTCATGCGATGAAACGACTTAAAGCCGCCATGCACCCCGTGAGTTTCTAGACTTCTTTCCTTGTGGTTGGAGGGCGCATTTGGTGAATAGCCTTTATCTTTTTCAGATTTGCTTGATTCCTCGTATAGATACTAGGAATCCAAGCAATTTTCCTGAAGAGATTCCAACACACACTTCTCGAGATTGAGTTTTAAGCGATGTTTTCTGAGGTTATCGAATGTTTCTTGTAGGTCAGTGATATGATTAAGTCTCTTCATGCTTTTAACGACTAGATCATCAACATAGGCCTCTAAATTTCGGCCTAATTGTGATGAAAAAGTCGCTTGCATCAAGCGTTGAAAAGAAGCGTTGGCATTTTTTTAGACCAAATGGCATTTTGACATAGCAAAATATACCAAATGGTGTAATAAATACGGTCTTTTTTTCATCGTCTAGACACATATTGATCTGGTGGTATCCAGAATATGCATCTAAAAAACTTAACATTTCACAACCTGCAGTAGAATCAACCAACTGATCGATGCGAGGTAAAGGAAAATCGCTTTTGGACAAGCTTTATTAAGATCAATAAAGTCTCGCACATACGCCATTTGCCGCTTTGACTTTCTAACCATTACAGATTAGCCAACCATTCCGGGTGGTTGACCTCTCTTATAAAGCCCGCTTTAAGTAACTTATCCATTCGATTTGATAGCATCTCGTCGATCGAGGGGCAAATCTCCGTAATTTTTGTTTTACTGGGTACTTTGTCGGTAGTAAAGCTAGTATGTGCTCGATCACCTCCACAGGGACTCGGGCATGTCGGATGCTTGCCACGCGAAGACATCTGCGTTAGCTCGGAGGAAGGTGATGAGGGTCTTCCTACTTGGGGTCGGAAGTATCCCGATCAAGAGCAGATCTTGAGGGCTCCCAAGGCCGGAGGAACCTCTTTGACCTTGTTGTTTGGCTTTGGTGCAGCTTTGAAGGCTTCGACTTGTCGGGTCAAGGTGACTTTCTTCTTGAGTTGGTATTTGTCCAACCATCTCGAGGATCGGCGGTTGCAAGTGTCGCCATCTTCTTGTCACAATGAATTGTGATTACTCCTTTGGGACCTGGCATCTTAATACATTGATATCCGTAATGAGTAGCCATTAGGAATTTTACCAAAGTTGGTCGTCCGAGTATGGCGTTATATGTCGTATTGAAATCGACCACATCAAAGGAGATTTTCTCTGTCCTGAAATTACTTGGTGAACCAAATGTTAAAAGAAGAGAGACTTGGCCAATTGGTTTGGCTGAAGATCCCGGTACAATCCCATGGAAGGAGTATTGTACCGGTCTTACCTTGGTCCTGGGTACTTGCATCTCGTCCAGGGCACTCGTAAACAAAATGTTTAACGAGCTGCCACCATTAACCAAAACTCGATTAACCCGACAATTGTTGATGGTGGGTTTGACCACGATCGGATACCGACTTGGTCGAGTCGAAGGAATCGGGCAGTCACCCTTCTCAAAGGAGATGGTGACTTCCCGACCACTTCGTAATTTATTGACAAGAGGAGGATCTATGGAGTTTACCTCACGCTCAGTGACCTTGAAGTAGCGCCGCTTTGATTCATATGCCGATGATCCCCGTAGATGTGCTCGACGGTGTGTTGTGGATCCCGAACAGCATCTCCTCTTTGTCATCGAGGACTTATGACCACTCGCTTGTCCTACACCGCCGAGAGTGGGAAGTGGTCCTTGTCCGTTGTAGTAGTCTTCAAGCTTTCGTTGAAAAACCCGGCAGTTGCGAAGATCATGTCCTTCCTTTTTACGGAAAGGACACCACCTAGGCTTATCATTTTTCCGATCGGGGCGCTTACCTTTGCCTCGGTCGAAGTGTGGCTTGGAGGTGCGTGGCTCTTTATCATTTACAGCCAAAACCTCCTTGGAACCGCTGGCTTGGAGTTTTTGACCCTTCACCTTGTTCTTGGACTTTTTGCTTTCTTATCTTTCTTCTTACCAATGTCGCTTGGCTCTCGAGAGGTATTGTCTTCTCGATCTATTGTGTTGTTCCACTCGACCGCCTCAGAGGCAGTCGCATATTGATCAGCCATCCCAAAGAGTTCGGTGACAGTGGTAGGCGGATTTAAAGCAATATCTTTTGTTATCCTTCTACTACGGACTCCTTGCTTGAAAGCCCTGATGACAGATGAGTCAGAAACTTCCGAAATTGAATTACGAACCTGACTAAAGCGCTTGATGAATTGGCGCAAGGTCTCGTTGTCGTTCTGTCTCATCCGGTGCAAGTCGTCCTCCTTCCCAGGGCGATTGTAATTGCCTTGGAAATTCGCTAGTAGAAGGTCGCAGAGGTGTTGCCAAGAATAGATCGACTCGAGTGGTTGGTTCAGTAACCACGATCGAGCAGACCCTTCGAGCACAGTTGGGAGGTAATTTGCCATCACATATTCTCCTCCTCCTGCCGCTCGGACAGCTGTTGTGTAGATTTGAAGGAATTCGATAGGATTTTGGGATTCATCAAATTTTTCCATGTTCGCTGGTCAAAAGCGAGGTGGCCATCAAACAGCTCGGAGATCAGGCGAGAATGTCCGACATCCAGTAATAACTTCTTGACGCCTCCTTTGCAGGAAAGAAGGGTTGATATCATCAGGTGGTCGTACTCGACGATACCCAGTAACAGGTTAACCTGACCTATAATAGGTCTCAGTCCTACAAGGGGAATACTCCTCGTAGTCATCTGCTGCTGCAGATTTCCATGTCGGAAGGGTGAGCGATCACCTCTCCAAGGGGTTTGTTGATCATCAGTCGTTCGAAAGACATTTCTCCGAGTAGGAGATCGATGCGACTTACTGTTGCGTCGATTCCTCCGTGGTGATATGTTCGATCGACTGGTAGCTGAAGAAGTTATATTGCTACGACTCCCTGAATGATGTCGGCGAGGTGCTTCCAGTCTTGCCATCATGGACCGAAGCCTTTGCGCGATCTCCTCGACGAAGAGATCATATCCTGGCGCTTGGGCAAGCTCTCGAGTTGGATTCTCGAGCAAGTCATTGATATGCTGGACTTCCTGAGCTTCCTTTGATTGATATTGGATGCGCCCAGGCAAATTCTTCTGGGCTGCAATCTTCTTTCATCGAATAACCTCAAGATCTTCCATATTAGACTCTTGAGACTGCCTCAATGGAGTGCGAGTATGTCGAGGATTTCCCTCGCGTTCATGAAGGTGTTGGTCCTGTCCGCCATCGGTGGTGCCCTTGCCATTGTCACGAGGAGGCGCAGTTCGTGATCTTCGGGGAGTGTCCCTAGCTCGGTCTCTAGAAGAGTGACCTTGATCTGAGGGAAGGACGAAGACCTCCCGTTGATGATTCTCACTTGCGCTCGAGGCCTCCCCGCTTAAGGAGTAGTCGAGAGACACCATCTGGCGACTTGGAGCAATCCCCTCCAGGTAGGGGAACTCTGGGTTATAAGCGTCTCCATCGGTAGGTATGATCTGCGGAGAGATGGTCGAATTTGCAGGAAAAGCATGCTTGATCCCGCTCTCTCTAGCGTCATCCGGAGAGAAAGGATCACCAGATGCTGGTGGAATCCTAGAATTGTGGTTTCCAGAACTTGTCTCACCAAGTCGGACCGCCTTAAGGGGACTCGGACACTTGGAGGAAAAACTCTCGTCGTGTTGTGAGTCCACCTGGGTGTAGTCCTGGTCAGATTGACCCTTGTCCTTTGAGAGGGTAGATTCCTCCTTGGGCGTCTTGTTGTGGGGATAAGGATCCTCCTCAACTCCATCGGTAACATTGTCTCCTGGATTTATGGGAAGATCCCGGAGGCGCACAATACCATCGGATAAGTCAATACTCGGCTCAGAATCAAAACCAAAGATCCATGTCGACGTTTGCGTGTCTGCCAAGTCAAACCAGTTCTCCTCGTTCCATTCTCCGCCATGAGTGCATGAGATTTGGGAAAAAAAGAGTATGTTGACAAGAGATTACGGAAGATCCCCACTGCGCCGCTAACCGCCGGTGTTTTAGAACCGATCTTACGTAAAGATTGTTTGATTCGGGGGGTCTCCTAGAATAGAATCACGCAAAGAGATTGACACGGGTATTTTTATACAGGTTCAAGCCTTCTCCGGAGAGAATAACAACCCTACTCCTGTGTGTGTATGGTATTGAGTGTATTCTGAACAATCAGGAGAAAAACTAAGACTATTACGAGATGATCTCGCTTGTCTTCCCCGATAGCCCTTGATAGCGTGTCCCGCCTCTCTCGATCGTTGCCTTTATATAGTCATGAAGGAATAGCCGTTTTCCCCTGTTGAAGAGACGCCTCATCAAATCCAGTAACGGGCGCACATTTGTAGTAATCATCGGGCAGGTGACTCCTTCACGCCGCATGGTAGTTACTAGTCAGAGATAATGGGGTATTATGTGTTATCTTTTCGCATAATAACAGCGCGTATTGACTGTTTAGATTCCTTAATCAATTGGACCCACTTGCCTGTAGGTTTTATTGATCATAAGGTGGTCGAGGTGACACGGTCGTAGAATAACTTATTTACCATAAGATAGTCGTAGCAAGACTTACGACTATAAGGTAGTCGAGCAAGACTTACGACTATGGGGGTGGTTGTAGAAGAACTTACGACCCCCTAGTAGGCTTCTCCCTTATAAAATTAAGGGGAATACCCAGGGACCATATGACATCATATTTACTTATAATAAGAATTATAGATAAAAGATAAAATAAGGATTATTAGATCCTCATTAGCACTTTTTTGGTCTTATTTCTACTTCTGGACTTGAATTGCAATTCTTGATCCTCACAATGATCAAAAGTCATATCGAACAAATGTTCTTTCATATGGATCTTAAGTGAGATTTTGGCTCTTTTGTGGAAAATGAAGCTTTCTCGCTTTCTTTTGCCTTATCTCACTTGTCTATGCTATTCTGAAGCCAACTTGGTCATTTTCATTGCTTTCTGTTGTATTTGGACCAAGTTGTGCCTTTGTGCGAAAACGTCGAGTTTTTACTTTTTCAAACCTCAAAATTTGCATTTGTGGGAAAATGCCAATGTGTTCATCAAGGGGGAGATTGTGGACATCATGGGGATATGTGCACGATCTTAGGATGATGTTACAATTGGCAATGTCGTTAAAGGTTTGTCGAATCATGAGTTTTCGTCGAAGTTTGGAATGTTCATGCTGTTCGTCGGCCAATCGGTGGTGATGAGTGTTGGGTTAGGTTAAGTTCATGGGTTTCATAGTATATGTGTTGCATGATGCATGTTTTGACTAATGTGGGTCAAGTTGTGAAGAACTTGTTCCCGGATTTGATTTCTTTGTCTGTTATCGTGTAGGTTACTTGGAGGTCAATGATGGTCAACGGCGAGAATGATTGGGACTAAGCTTGGAGAGCTGAGGTCCAGAATGATCGGGGATGCCGGGTGAGGTCAATGAAGTCAAGCATGGCGCAAGAGGGACAAAGGTGACCGAACGGGCAGTTCGGTGCGACGGGTTGATCAAGCGGTGCGGGGGTCGGTACAAGTGCCATGGTGGTTTCAGTGGGAGCCGGATGGGAGAGACTTGCCGACATGATGAGAGCCGCTGGATCAACCTACACGTGGCGAAGCATGGGAGGTGCTTCACAAAGATGGGACTCGGTCTTTGCAAAAAGATCGAGAAGGGGTATTTTGGTAATTTTACCAAATACCGCCTTGGTGACCTTTTCCAACTCACGGCGCAAGGTGGCGCAAGGTGAAGCGGATTAGGTCAAGAGATGAAGACGACGCTTTAAAATGCATGCGTATGTGACTCGTTTGTGTGTGGGCCTTAACGGGAGCCCAATAGGGTTCAATCTTGTAGAAGGTCTAAGCCTCCACTATAAATAGAGGAGGGAGGTGGCTGCACCCCCTCAACCCTTTCATTGTTTTGCAAACCCTAGTTTTGCTGTTGTGCTTAGGGAGAAGATAGTTGGAAGTTAGGGTTCTAGAGAGTTGGATTTGATTTCGTGCTCATGTATTGAGTCTTTGTCCTCCATAGTGGAGTGGCTATAAACCAATACTATATCAAATCAATCCAAAGAAAGTTCTCTCAAAGATGAGTCTATTTGCCTTCTTTCTCTCTATTTGGTGATTTGGGGTTTTCTTTGATCCGTGAGTTTTTACTTGGTTTCTTGCCTTGATCTAATTTACTGTGACATGTGGGAACCCATCTAGGGTCATCTTGATCATCAATCACCCACGAGCAAGTCTCTATATCATATTTTGGTTTTGACTCGGTTTTTGGAGCAACCTTCGTTCGAACGGAAAAAGGTCAGAACTTTGGCAAGGATCTTCATGATCGTTGCATGCAATAGGTTCCTGACATCGTTAGAAAGGTGTGTTTCAAGTTTCGTGAAGTTTGGAGTTACGGATCAAAAGTTATGTCAATTTTTGATTTCGTTTTCAAGCTATTTACTATTCATTTGCATGTTTTTACTGTTCATTGCGGTTGAACCGACACTGTTCATCTGGTACAACTGGTACTGTTCATCGGGCTGTTTTTTTTGGGTTTTTGGTCGTTTCTTTTGGGGGTTTGAAGGGGATTAGGTACAAGTCTTCCGCTATGCTTATATATATTGATTTTCATAGTTCTCATAGCTATTAGAGTCAATATCATGTTTGAATCCGATCAAAGCAAAAAAAATAGATAGTGCTCCCCCCTCCCCTCTAGTCGCCTTTTCGGTCCAATAGTTTCCTTTCCAAGTGTTTCCTTTCATTGAATATATTTGGATTTATTGGAGTTCATTTGATTGTTGATGTTAAATTGAGTTTCTTGGGGTTTATTTGACTTCTGGTTATTCTTGCGTATATAGAAGCCGAAGCGACCGAAGATTCTCCAGTTGATACAGGACAAGATTAGCAGAACCTCGACCAAGTTGAGTCAACACTTTGATCATATTGCACCTACCTTTTGCTAATTATGTTGCTTTAAATTATGAAATTGCATAGCTATGTTTTATCCAACTATATTGGTCTAGCTCACAGTTAATGCCTTAGCAATAATTGTGTATAAACTTCCCATCCTTGAACTTGGACATTATCCTTTGTCACCCTAGGCTTAATGGATTACATACTAGCTAATAAGTCTGTATCTAAGTGTCATGCTTAGCCTTACTTAGATACAATGTCATGCGGACATTAAACTGCCTGACCACAATCATTAAAAATGTTTTGAAAGTGATTTGGGGCAATGAGGCCGAGCCCGGTACATTATGTTGACTAAAGAATATTTTCAAAACAAAGAAAACCTGAAAACTGTTTTCGACTCGGGTGGCTGGAAAGAGTGGTTGGTGCTGGGGGCATGAGAGAATGTTGGTATATGGATGTACCACCTGAGTCAATTAAGGACCGAATCTTGGAATGACCTTTCATGCAAAAATAGTGCAACCACAAGTCTATAATGGGTACGACCTGGCCAACTAATTTGCTCGCCTCGGCGTGGCTCTGCCGTTAGGTGAAATACGGGTGGATAGTTAGGGGAGAACGAAGCCACGGGAACCGCAACGGCACAAGAGGGGGCTTCCTGGGAGCGTGGCTCAGGGCGGTGGAAACCTTAGTATAGCGGATAGAGTGCGTCGAGGTTGAGCATTGTAAAGGCCTTGTGGTAATCTCCTCTTGATTCACATGTCTAAGGAAACGTGTGTATATATCAAGATGATTACCTCTTGTGGGTAAAGTGTGCGAATTCTGCAGAGTAATAAAACTATCTAGATAGTCGTGCTCATGGTCAAGAGTGGTGCTGAGAACTTGCTCGATATAGCTTTCATTTTTTACAAAACCATTTGTGATGAAAAGGAAGGATGGGGTGGGACCCCAAGGATTTGAGAAAGCCTGGTCGGGGACTAGTGGTAAATACGGGATAGCCCAAGCATTGGGTGGATGGAGCCACTCAATGGTATAGGAGGTGGGACCTCCACTAGTGCTTTACAAAGGAAAAATCATTTATGAAAACAGATTGTTAAAAATGCTAAGTCTTAAGGTTTTCTACTACTTATCTAGTACAAACTTGGCTTTGTGCAAATAAAAGAACTCTAAAACTTCCTTGACTAGCCCTCGCATCTATAATGACAGATTGTGTGTTGGCTCATGAAAGTACGGTTGTGTACTCAGCTCGTTCCCAATATAATCTTTCAGACCCATGCGATCAAGACCCCTACTACTACCACTACCACTCAGAGGTTGCACCAGAAGATGGTGAAGATGATGAAGCTTGGGTCGGGACCCCAAATCGCTTGTTCGTAAGGCGAGTGAATGGATCCACTACGACTTGTTTTGCTTCTGCACTTATCTTTGTTTCTGCACTCTGACTTTTGTAAGATTTCTATTTCGTGGCTCCTTTGTAAAATAATTGGCCGCACGGCCTGTTATGTATAAATATATATGTTATGTTGTAGGTTTGTATTGCTCAATTGTTCATACGAGCACTATTCACCCTGAACACGGTCTACATTGAGTGTAGTCATACCACCTACGACCCGGTGTGATCCTCAGGACCTCCTCGGTACCTCTATCGAACCACTCCTCAGGACCTCCTCGAACCTCTCTAGGACCACTCCTCAGGACCTCCTAGGAACCTCTCTAGGACCACTCCCCAGGACCTCCTTGGAACCTCTCCAGGACCACTCAGGACGACCTCTTAGGAACCTCTCCAGAACCACTCCCTAGGACCTCCTAGGAACCCCTCCAGGACCACTCAGAACCTCCTAGGAACCTCTCTAGGACCCCTCTCCAGGACCACTCCCTAGGACCTCCTTGGAACCTCTCTAGGACCACTCAGGACCTCCTAGGAACCTCTCCAGGACCACTCCCTAGGACCTCCTTGGAACCTCCCCAGGACCACTCGGGACCTCCTCGGAACCTCCTCAGGACCACTCCCCAGGACCTCCCCAAAACCTACACAGGACCACTCCTTAGGACCTCCTCGGAACCTCCCCAGGACCACTCCTCGGAACCTCTCTAGGACCTCCTTAGGACCTCCTTGGAATCTCTCCAGGACCAACTCCAGGACCTCCTCGGGATCTCCCTTCAGGACCTCCTCGGGACCTCCCTTCCTGACGAGGATTAAAACCTCTATGTATTATTTTAATACATAATAAAAGACCATATGTCTTCATGGTCGTAATTCCTAAGACTAACGACCTCCGGGTCGTTAGTATTCTAAAGGTTACTTAATGGGTACCCTAGTCGGATGAGGCTTTGTGCCTAATCCCCACCGATAACCGCCGTAAAATTACCGAATCGGTATTTCTTATCGTATGATGAATGGAACACATGTTATACGATCCATTCCACGCGATGGTACAACCACGAGACACCGACTATTAACCACTCTACTGTTAAGCTCTTCACAGTAACCGCAAGGAAGTTAGCACGTTGTTAATCGCTTCCACCGCTCGACCACCGTAACGCTTTCACCAGGACGCTTTCTCTAGGAGTAATCGCCACCTCTTCGAAGTTATTTAAAGGTGAAGCGCCAGACACAAATGTATACAAGAAGACCAAGACCAACAAAGACAAGAACAACGACACCAACAAGAATACATGTAAGCCTAAGCGGTGGAATTAGAAGTTAGATAATCAGACTTAGACTCATATTCTAAGTCCGACACCCGATTAGACATTCCCCATTCAAGGTAATTCAGGGTAGTACTTAGCCAAATCTTGTAAAACCCAGCTCATATCAATAAAGAGCGACCCCATTCCATTCCGTGATATTCCACGCCATTTTCCTCGCTCATTTTCGAAGATCGGCGATTTGATCGCCGACAATTTGGCGCCGTCCGTGGGGAAGAAGGCGAAGTTTCAAGAAAATTTTTCGCCAAGAAAATCTCGCCCAAAATCTCGCAATCGCTCATGCGACTATGCCCGAGTTTGGGATGAGGAAAATCGGTTCGACGGCGACTACGCCGACCTCGACATGGAAGGATGTATCCGCGCATGGAAGAAAATGGCAGTCATCCTCCTCTTCCTCCTCCGTCGGCTGCGACGCCGACGTTAGCGAGGTCGATCGGATGGATGAAGATGCGCCGCCACTCATCGGTGGCGCAACCAGAGAACCACCGCCCGACCAGGTTCGAATGCCAGAGGATCTCTTCAAGCCCGGCCTTCTCGATCGCTAAACAGTGAAGAAATTTCAGCCCCATCACCCGGAAAACTCTATACCATTGATGAAATCATGGCTGAAAGATACTCTCCTTCGGCTTCTGGCAATTCCAGGAGTCAACCGTCACCTGGTAATGGTGTCGATGAAACCTCCACTGGTCGTAGGCCATGTGGGGATGATCACACTCAGCATACGATCGGCGGTTCGTCGGATCAGGCTGAGAAGACCTCAGGAAGTGCTCATCTCCGACCGATCTCCATCGTGGAAGATTCCGCGAATAATCGACAAGCTCTCCATTAGTTATGATGGAAGCTCATCGGAAGATCAATGCTGGAAGCACGAAGTCAACGCGATCGGAGATGAAGATCAAGATGCCCTACACGGTCCTACACTCTCTACCACGCCATCATGTGTTGTTAGAGATGATCCGGGCCGTCAAGCACCAACTTCCAGAGGCAACGGAACTAATCGACGCCAATCGGTTAACTCGCTCGCATCGCTTCCACCCAGAGTGACCGATGGGATCGAACAAATCCGAAGGTCGGGAAGGTTCGACAGCATACACCTACGACCAAGATGAACCCCCGAGACCTTGAATCAGCAAAACTTGCGACATATTCAAAACATGTTAAATAATTCCGATCCTGCTCTAGCAGGAACGCCTAGTTTTGTACAACTCGTAGGTCAGGTATCCAAAATTCTCCAACAGACCATGCAGCGAACGGAAGCGTATCGGGAACAGAGGGTTTCAGGAAGTCAGACTATGACTTCATCCCAACGCTCCTCCCTCAGCAGGGGACAACACGGTCATACCAGAGAGCGATCGATACGAGACCTCCTCGATTTATTCCGACCAAGGAGTCACGAGGGGAGAAGGTTATTCTAAGAAGCTACTCCCCACAAAGGTCGAGAGGAACCACCACTAGGACCTAACGATCTCCGACATCGCTTTGAACCAAGTGGGCGGTCGGAGGCATCATATCAAGAATTCATTTATCGGATCGGTACAATCGAGTTCCAGCGTCCCATTCTAGGGATCGGTCTCCGATCGACATAATCCGGCACCTTCCTGCAGAAGACGCCATGAATCAATCACGGGTTGTCGAGCCTTCTCTGCAGGGCTCCAAGCTGTGCGTTGGCCTAATCGGTTCCGACCGGCCAACTTGGACAAATTCAATGGAACTCAAAACCCATTGGAATTTCTCCAAATATATACCACCGCCATCGTACGCTCTTGGTGGCGATGAGAATGTAATGGCCAACTATTTACCCACCGTGCTCAAGGGTCCGCCTTGTCGTGGTTGTTAAACTTAGCGGTCGGATCAATATATACTTGGGAACAACTCAGGATCTTCGATTGCCAACTTCGAGTACGCATTTACCGCCTCGAAGGAGGACGATCTCCACGAGAATCCGCAGGATCCGATGAGACTTTACGCCAATATATCAAGAGGTTCACCAGTTCGTAACTCTATACCCGGTCGCAGAATCCTCTGTTATTCAAAGCTTTTAAAAGCAGATCGAGGAATCGGCGGTTTACGGAGGACATAGCAATGAACCCTCCAAGAACAACCGTTGAGCTTTTTGATATGGCGGACAAGTATGCCACCGCTAGCGAAGCAATCGAGTGGTGTGAAGCCATTGATCGGAAAGACAAGATTCCCCAACCCGGCCTGACAAACAGGAGAAAAAGAACAAGAAGTCTCTCAAGAAGAAAAAGAACCGCAGACCCGACGACAAAGAAGTCCTCACCGCTCGAGTAAAAGTTTAGGAAGGGCAAGAAGGACTATGCTTGCCGGTCGAAGCAAGGCAAAAGCTCCGATCAAGGATTCCAGACGAACAAGAAGTGGTGTCCACTTCACCAAAGACGTGGCATGATCTGCGACTTTGAGTGTCTGCAAAAGAAACTGGAGGATTATTATGCGGTAAAGGACTATTTCCGCAATACAGAACATGGAGAAACGAGCTCCAAAAAGGACAAGGATGGCGACGAAGAGATGGAGTACCGGATCCCCAACATACAAATAATATGATTTTTGGAGGATCTTCTTCATACGAGTCCGAGACGCTATCTCAAGGCCATGGAGCGAGAGGTCAACCTAGTCGAATCTCCGATCGTAATCAAGCACTCGAAGTGGTCGGACACCGCATTTCTTCAAAGAAAGACGATCGCCCCATCCCATCGACTCGACCGGGTAGGTTCCCTATCGTTGTTGAACCAACCATTAATAATTGTCGGGTTAATCGGGTCTTAGTAGATGGGGGTAGTTCTTTGAATATATTATTTGTGGGAGCTTTAGAAGAAATGCAGGTCCCCATGTCAAAGGTGAAACCTGTGAAATATGCTTTTAATGGCATAGTTCCGGTTCTACCGCTAAACCGATAGGACAAGTTTCCTTACGATTCGTTAGGAAAGCCCCGACAACTTCCAACAGAGAGGATTCCGTTTGATGTAGTAATGAAGGACCGCAAAGGCGACTAGAGGGGGGGTGAATAGGAGCACCTAATCTTTTTCGCAAAGAATGGATTCAACTTGTAAATCACTCCAATAGCTATGAGAGCTATGAAGATCAAAGATTAAGCACAGAGGAAGTCTTATGTTGAATCCACTCCTCACCCCCACAAACAAAGAAACAAAAACAGAAGTTCTCAACAAATCAGACAATCGGTACAACCATGAGTAAACGGCGGTTGTACAAGAAATCCTAAGATAAATCATAGTAAAGCGGCGGTTGTACCAAGATCGCAGACTAACCGCAGTGTTAAGCCTTGTTCATCCGATTGTCCCGAACAGTAAAACCGCCGTTTCAAAACGAAAATCAACGTAACTTTTGATCTACGCGCCAAACTTGACCAAAATTGAACCACACCTTCCTCAAGATATTAGGAACCTATTCCAAGCAACGATTTCAGAGATCCATGCCAAGGTTCCTATCCTTTTGCATTTGAGCGAAGGTGGGTTCAAAACCGCAAAAACAAAACTTGATCTAACGACTTGCTCGTGGGTGGATGATGATCTAGATGACCTTAGATAGGTTCCCACATGTCCCAGCAAGCAAGATCAAGAGGAAGAACCAAGCAAAAACTCCCGAATTGAAGAAAGCCCCAAAAATCACAAAAAGGAGAACGAAGAACGAGAGCACTAATAGAAGAAAACTTCAGATTTCCATTCATTGAATCAAGAGCGAAATACAAAGAGATACATCCCCATACGCATGGACATTAGAACAAGAGGAATGATTACATGTAAGCTCAATCCATCTCCTCACTCTCACAACTCAAGAACCAACACTCATCATTCATGAGGGAGATGAACACAAAACCAAGAAGGGGACAAGCAGGGAGCCCTACTCGCCTACACCTCCACTCTCAACAACTAAAGAGCAAAAGAGAAACAACCTCACAAAGCCTCTTTTGACTCTAAAACCCTAATTCCACCCAAGTGCTCAAGAGGGCATGCAGCCCTCCAATCCTTTATATAGCCTTGGCTAACGGGTCTCCTCCCGTTCGCCCGCTAAGTCCAACGGAGTTCGCCTCGCTTGTGCGCCTTTTGCGAATTTCCGATTCGCCCTCTTCAGCACCTTCCGAAGCTTCACGCTCCTTGTCTCAAGACGCCGCAACCACCTCGAGTCCACGCGTCTTCGACACATCCCGACTGTTCGACCTCGGCGCCACTGCGCTTAGTCCAGATCCACCGTGTCTCGCCACGACTCCGCCGACGCCCTGCAGCCCACACGCATAAGAAACACGAAACCGGAACAAGTTCTTCACAACTTGACCTAACGTTAGCTCAAACATGCAATATGCAACACATATGCATGAACACACTGGATATGACCTATCCCAAAACTCAAATCACCAAAATGGCCGAACCTCACAATACAATCCAGATAAACCGCCATGTTACCGGCGGATCAACCGCGACTCGGTCGTCTCGCTCCAATACTGCGGTCGTTCCGATTTCCAATGAAGACCGAACACGAAAAACAACTTCTCCGAATTCTTCAACCGCCATTTACCAATCGGTATAACCGCCTCGGTCGTACCGCCCATAACACGGCCGGTCGTTCGATTATCCCGACAACATCGATTGACTTCACGAAAACGCTGCGTGAACTGCAAGAACGACATGGTCCGACCACACAAACCAAACTCGATCGACCTAAAACCTTTGTCAATTACTCATCACTCACACGGACGACCTCCACATGGTCTCTCAATCTCCCCTTGATGAGTATATTGACAAACTCCAAAAAGATCAAAGTTGAGTTTGAGTTTGAAGAAACCAACATGGTCCAAAGAAGAAGAGTGAAACTAATGACCATGTCGATGTAAAGAACACTAGAGCAACAACCGAAAGAGCAAATTGATCTCCAAAGCTCTAAACTGCTCCCCACGACTTTTCTTCTCTATTCTCCCCTTTTGGCAATAAACGCATCAAGATGCAATAGAGAGAATATGACATGTTAATGGATGAAAATGGTCAAGTTTGTTTATTTAAGCATTTTGAGCCATGAGAATTATCCATAATGACCAACATGTAATACACCAAGCCATAACTTAATAAAAGGCTATCTAGATCATGACAAGATATGTATAAGCTAGCTAGAACACATAGATGACAATCTGAAAATGAGGTACATTATGTGAGCAAGTCAAGTCATCAATGAGCAAAGTCTCGCTAGAGATATCCAAGGATGATGCAGGCCATGTCAATAAGCTAAGCGGAACTAAGAAGCTTAAATTGAGACCAAAAAGAGTGCTATAAGCTCAAGATTGAAACATTGGATAAGTACTTGATTCTTTTGATAGCTTTAAGCAAATTTGAGCACAAATGATATATTATCTTTGAAATTCATGGTGGTTTCCAACCAGATTTTTGTTTTATCATGTGCTAGGTCTCAAGCCTTATGCGACTACTCCAAGCGAGAAGCTTAAGAAGATAGTCTAGGTCACCCAAAACTCCCCTAAGTTCATGCCAAGTGCAATGGCAAGCCGTCTCATAGGAGAGAATTGGTGAGATCGGTTTTTTAAGCACAAAAGAGATCTTTTGCCTTTTAACAAGTTGTACTAACTCATGCATCATCAAGAGACTAAAACAAAGCTCTTTCTAAGGCTCAATATAGATTCATCACTCTACCCAAATTTATTTGACATGGCATGAATCATAAAAGGATAGCTCAAGAAAGACTAATCTCGAGTGCTAACATGACAAGTTTTAGTTTAAGTTGAGCAATTTTAATTAACTTATCATGGCAAAAGCTAGGCTACACATATGAAGTCATGATAAATCTAGCAAATAAGCACAAGTCATGGCAAGGTGTAAAGCATTGTAAACATGTCATAGCAGGATAATAATCAAGGCTCAATGTAGTTATATTACAATGCAGAATGCTAGAAATGCAGAAGATCCAGCTCCCCCTCAACATTAGATGCAACTTTTAGTTCAAGTTGAGTTAAGTCAAAATTAAGCTCCGAAGCTCCCAAATGAACTCCCTTGAACCAAAACAATAAATCGAGAAGTCGGCAAAGAAAACATAAAACAAAGATCCTTAAAGCATAGATAAGATATAGAGAATACTATGGCTCAGATCGACTCTCATCTACCCCATATGACTCTAGGACTATCAACTGCCCACTTAACACACTAAGGAGCAAACACGTTCCCTGTCTACCCAAGGGTGGCCCAACCCTTGCTAGAACCTATAAGAAGTGAGTAAGCTCAACCTAGTGAGAAGAGACAGCTAATAAGCAGCATCCTAGAATCACAAGATAAGAGCAGAAATCTAAACAACTAGACAAAAGAAGCACTCTAATCTATGCTAGGAGGACTAATCCCAAATGCACCCAAAATGCAATGCAATAGTAAGGAGCAAGAGCATAAATAATATAGTAAAGCAGTAAAACCCAAAGCTCCCCCTCACTACAGTCCATAAGGACAAACCACCCCAAGCTCTCCCCGCAGAGCTGAAAACCTCGAACTATCCAATGGCTTGGTGAAAATGTCGATAACCGGTGGTCACTCTCCTGGCTGGAGCACTATATCGCCCTTCTCTACATGGTCTCTAAGGAAGTGGAAGCGAATATCGATGTGCTTGGTCCGAATGTCTTGCTGGGTTCTTGGCAATGTTAATCGCAGAAGTGTTATCACAAAAGAGTGGAACAACGTCGATAACTAACCCAAAGTCCCGCAGGTCGAAGCCATCGAGCACTTGACTACAAAGAATCGGCTGCAACAACGCACTCGGCCTCTGCGGTGGATCAACACTGCATCGCTTCCTTGAAGACCAGAAACAAGAGAAGTGCCAAGAAATTGGCAGTGCGAGAGTGCTCTTCCTATCTATCCTCTGACCAATAAGTCTCGCATCCGAAAAGGCTCTCAAGGAAAGACAGGGATGAGGAAGAGTACCGATACCATAGTCAATGGTAGCTCGCAGTACGAAGATGCGCTTCACCGCTGGCGGTGAAAGCGAGGAGAAGCTCGAAAAGCGCGCACAAACACACGTAAAAATGTATGTCCGGTCTCGAGCGTTGAGGTACAAGAGGGAGCCAATCATGCTTTGCGAAACTCCTTTTGATCAAGCGGCTCGCCATCCTCATCTGGATCAAGATAAATTTGTAGAAGCCATGGGAGTCGACCACAGCTTCCCATCACTCATGTCGAGCGCTCAGAGGTCACGAGTGTACTTTCCTTGATGAAGAAATGTACCTCCCGAGTCTCGCTTGATTTGGAAGCCAAGGAAGAAGGTCAACTCACCCATCATACTCATCTCAAACTCGGTGCTCATGACATCCGAGAACCGGGAAACCAGAGTATGGGAAGAGCCGCCAAAGATAATGTCATCGACATAGATCTGACGAAAGCAGAAGGTCGATGCCATGCCGGCGGATGAACAAGGTCTTGTCAACTTTACCCATCTCAAAACCATGACTTATCAAGTAGGACTTAAGCCTCTCATACCAAGCTCGGGAGCCTGCTTAAGTCCATCTGTACGCTGAAAGCTTGAAGACATGGTTAGGGTATTTGGGGTTCTCGAAACTCGAGGTTGCTCGACGTAGACTTCCTCCTCAATAAGGCCATTGAGGAAGGCACTCTTCACGTCCATCTGGTAAAGCTTGAAACCCTTAGAAGCCGCAAAGGCAAGCAGATTCTAATGGCTTCAAGTCGAGCTCTGAGGGCAAAGGTCTCCTCAAAGTCTAGACCCTCAACACAGGAAAACCCCGAGCTACCAATCTCGCCTTGTTTGGATGATTACCCCATCCTCACTGCTTGTTCTTGAACACCCACTTGGTTCCAATGATATTGTGGCCTCGTGGGGGCTCAACAAGCGACTGCACCTTGTTTCTCTCAAAGTTTCTAATTCCTCATGCATGGCATTGACCCATGACTCATCGATAAAGCATGAGAAACATCTTTGGGCTCAAAAGAGGCAATGAAGGCGAGAATGGAGACAGAATTGAGATAAGCGATTTTGAGCGGGTAACACGCAGCTCGAAAAGATCTCAATGATCTCGCTCTGAAGGATGAACTTTCTGGATGTGTCTAGGAGGTCTGGGAGAGATGAAGAAGTGGCCTCTACCTCATGAGGTGACGAGGTAGGAACAGAGCCACTAGCTCCAGAGGAAGGCAAGGGTGATCACCTCGAGGTGCGGTGGAAGACGGCACCTCAAGGAGTGGATGAGAGAGGATCGTAGACAACCGTCATCTCCATCGTCCTCATCATCCACAAAGATGGTCTCGGACTGCTCTAAAGAACACGAGATATCTGGCCTAGTCCCGGGTGCCTCGTCAAAAGTCACCTCGCAGTCTCTACCATTTTGCTAGACTCGCAGCCTGCACCCTATAAGCCCGCCAAGAAGTCGAGTAGCCTAGAAAGATACCGCCACAGAACGTGACTCGAACTTATCTAGGTTCCCAGGACTTCAAAATAAAGCACTTGCAACCAAACACACGAAAATGAGAGGCGCTGGCTTTAGCAGTATCTCGACTCATAAGAAGTGCGATGTAGGAGTGCCCAAGAAAAACTCGATTGAAACATGGCACGTGATGCGCAATGGCTTCACCCAAAACTTCCTCGGTGTAGAGTACTCATCAAGCATCGTCCTGGCCATCTCAACCAAGGTACGGTTCTTCCTCTCCACAACGCCATTTTGCTGAGGGACGTATGGAGAAGAGAACTGGTGCTCTACACCTGTCTCACCGCAGAAACTCTCAAAGTAGGAATTCTTGAACTCCGTGCCATTGTCACTGCGGATCGCTCGTAAGGCACCCGGGAGCTCAACAGACAGCCTACTAAAAAGACCTCGGAAATGTGAAAACGTCTCATCCTTCGAGGCTAAGAAAAACACCCAAGAATACCTCGAGAAGTCATCGACCACAACAAGAACATACCACTTCCTCCTGATCAAGACTCATTTGGTCCAACTGTGTCCATGTGGAGCAGCTGTCCCGGTGCATCGGTCATAGTAACTGTGACCGGAGGATGAGAAGCGGCAACCATCTTGCCGTGCCGGCATGGAGTGCAAACAAGATCTTTGACCATCTTGAGTTTCGGCAGACCACGAATGAGATCATGGCTGCTAACTCGGGTCAAATGGTCAAATCCAATATGACCAAGTCTCCTATGCCAGAAAGAGAGATCGCGGGACTCAGAAGCAACCAAACACCGGAGAGGATCACGGAAGAATCGGAAAAATCAGCACGAAAGATCCTCCCATAACGAGAAATCCATAAACCGGACTACCCAAGAGTCAAGAATTTTGCAATTGTTTTTCTTAAAGCTCACCTCGAAACCGTCATCGATGGTGAAACCGAAAGCAAATTGTACTTTGCGCAGCTTACTAACCAAGGCAACATCCTTAAGAATAAAAGAAGCATTCATACGCACAAGATTTTGGCGATGACGCGCCAGCACGAAGCGTCTCCGAAGGTGATCGTCTCATCACCGAGCGCGGGCTAGGAGGAGAACCAACGGAGTCTCCGGTCATATGACGAGAACAACCGAGTCTACAAGCCAAACCTTCTCCTTCCCTACCGTGAACTGAGTCAAGCAGAGTAAAGTCTCAAGATCGGGATAAATCAACAATGATTTTGGCACCCAATACTGAATAACACGTCGAGCAGATGAAGTAGTCAAGCACGACTGACCTCTATCTACCCTACGCTCTCTGTAACTCAAAGCGTAAGGTCTAAGAGTAGACCGGTCGTTTCTTTGGGTCCGGCGCTTCTGAAGGAGCGAAGTCACACTCGCAACATCTTGAACACGCCATGGTAGCTATCTCGATGGGAAAAACGAGATCTACCCTCAGGACGGCGGAAGTCACGACTGAAAGCAGCATGAGGACGAAAACCAGAAAACTCGGAAAAACCAAGTCCTCGATGCTGCACAAACCCATCAGAAGAAACAAGTCTAGACCTCGTGTTGGTCTTAGGTGCACTCAAGGTCAGGGCCGACCACAATGCGCCTAAGAGACTCAACATGGTCTCTACGCCGATCTTGGCGCTGAAGCATCGATCGATTGTGTGTCCATCCTTCCGAGAAGGTGCGGTGATACTTCACCTTCGAGAGGTAGAAGCGACATGTGAAATTACCTTCTTGTCGAAATCCCTGGACATAGCCCGCCGACTTGAAATGGACTTTCTCGGTCCCAGGCTCGATCTCGATCACACAGGTGCTATGGGTGCGAGCACGGCGGTGGATGCTTCCTCATGTCCTCAAAGAAGTCATATCCTAGACCCCGATTAAATCTGCAGATCTTAGATTGGTCTAGAATAAGATTGAGCTTCTTCTTGCCTCCTACAAATCTCTCGAGAGTGTTCATAAGGTCTTGACACTCCGAAGAGAGAGGTGCAAGAAGAGCGAGGGGAAGAAGAGAAACAGAAGGTAAGGAGCAAAAGAAGAACCAAAGAAAGAGGGAAGAATGGCTTGTGCACGCACACCCGACTCAAGGGACAGATCCCTCGCTAGCCGCTTGGTTCACGTTGCTAAGCGTCTCATCCTTACCCCAGGGCTTCTCCCCTTCTCCACAATCATATTGCAAGCACAATGTGACTTCTCTAGAAGATCCTTAGTTAGCTTCACACATTTCTCATCCAAAGCAATCAAGTCGATTTTAGTTTGTTACACTTAATGCATGGTGAGCTAACAGGTCCTTAGAAGCAAACCGAGCCAACTTCCTTTCATGATCAATCATATCTTGAAACTGTTTGGAAACGACCTCAAGTTCAAGCAGATTAACTTAGGACAGTTCAAGCATGAAACAATCGGCTCAAGTAAAGAAGCTTGTAGTTCAAGAATTTTATGATCCGCCTGTTTAAGTTCATCTTCAAGTTATTGCAATTTTCACAAGACTCGGCAGATCAAGGAGCATGGCATAAGATCCTCTAGCAACAATGTCCTTACCCTCACATGAGGTGGGAGAAGTAGTCTCATCGAGAATAAGTAGGGTAATGACCATCCTACTCAACTCTAACTCAAAGAAGCGGACTAACATTCTCCACCTTAACACTATCAAGTTTGGAGGACATACTATCATGTGAGGTCCTTAACTTCTCCATATCAACCAAACAAAGCAGAGCATGTATCACAATCATCACTAGAAGGAGCGGATGTAAGAGCAATAATCTCTAGTGACATCTATCTATTTCCTTCTCTAACTCAAAGACACCTAGCCTTAGCTTTAGCATGAAAACCTCCTAGCTTAAGAAAAGCATGATTGAGCTGTTCAGAGGTGGGATCTACCTCGTCCGAAGTGTCGAGATCTGTTCATTGTCGGCTGAAGTTCGCCCTCGAGGGCCATGAAGCACATGCTTGGAGAAGTCGTCGCGCCATTCTTGGGCTCTTGGTCACCCGTCCGTCATCGTCGCTCCATCCCTCCACCTCGCCGAGGTCGAGGTCGTCGAAAGCGGTGAGGACGCGGTGGAAGAGCTTCTTGGCTTTGCCAAATTGCGAACTTCTTCTTCTTTGGGCGTCCGAGCCGGAGGCTTCTTGTTGCGTTCTTGTCGGTGTAGTCGTTCTTGCCCGAACCGCCGTAGTCGTTCTTGCCCTTCTCGGCTTAGGGCGGTTGCTCGGATGTGGTTGGGGCCACCACACTCGAAGCAAATCACGGGTCCTCCTCTCTTCTCGTCCCTCCTCCCTTTGTAAGCGTGGGAGAATCTTGAGCAAGGAGGGCAAGTTGCTCATCCATAAGTCGCTCTAGCGATCATCGCTTATGTCACGAGAGCGACAAGGAGAAACCGCAAGAAGAATCAAGAAAGCCCTAAGAAGAAGCGGGATTGGTGACTAAGGCCATCGATGTGACTTCGACCGACGAGACAACGTCAATCTCGTGAGTCTTGAGGCGCGAGTCTGGTAGCGTCAAGAGTCAAGGTCGAGAGGTCTGTCGTGTCTTTGATGGTGGTCACTTTCATCTCCCAAACACGCAGATCGAGTCCGTGAGCATCCGACGAGCATTGTCCGAAGTCGGGGTATGTGAGACCGACCGCTCGGAGGTTGCTCAAGATCTTGTGAAAACGTCTGAAGCACTCATCTAGGGACTCACCAAAGAAGCATCTCAAATTTGTTGTATTCTCGTTTGAGGCGGTCTGTCGAACCGTCTTGATCCGGTGGTGCCCTCATGGTATCGTCGAGGGTCACCCGGATATCGAGGGCGACGACGGCAGTGAGATATGCTGTCAAACTCACTCGACTCAAACCACGGATGATGATGTTCCTTGCCTTTGCATTCGCCTCAACATCAACCATGTTCCGGCATTGATGTTCTCATCGGCGAGAAGCAATGAATCGAACCTTGACCTTTCGCGGATGGCATACCCACAGCCTGGATGTATGTCTCCATTCGGCTCTTCCGAAGGGTGTCGATGCCATCGAAAACAAAGCGCTTGGTCGAGTACTTGTCCATCGCCACGGCTCTTGAGACCGTTAAGATCTATTGAAAAGAGCTAACCGCTCGATACCAATTGAAGGACCGGAAAGGCGACTAGAGGGGTGAATAGGAGCACCTAATCTTTTTCGCAAAGAATGGATTCAACTTGTAAATCACTCCAATAGCTATGAGAGCTATGAAGATCAAAGATTAAGCACGAGGAAGTCTTATGTTGAATCCACTCACCCCCAAACTTCGACAAACAAAAACAGGAAGTTACGAACAAATCGGACAATCGGTACAACCCGCGAGTAAGCGGCGGTTGTACGCAGATCCCAGACAAATCAGAGAACAAGCGGCGGTTGTACCGCAGATCGCATCTAACCGCGATGTTAAGCCTTGTTCATCCGATTGTCTGGAACAGCAAAACCGCTCGGGTTTCAAAACGAAAATCAACGTAACTTTTGATCTACGCGCCAAACTTGACCAAAATTGAACCACACCTTCCTGAAGATATTAGGAACCTATTCCAAGCAACGATTTCAGAGATCCATGCCAAGGTTCCTATCCTTTTGCATTTGAGCGAAGGTGGGTTCAAAACCGCAAAAACAAAACTTGATCTAACGACTTGCTCGTGGGTGGATGATGATCTAGATGACCTTAGATAGGTTCCCACATGTCCCAGCAAGCAAGATCAAGAGGAAGAACCAAGCAAAAACTCCCGAATTGAAGAAAGCCCCAAAAATCACAAAAGGAGAGCGAAGAACGAGAGCACGAATAGAAGAAAACTTGATTTCCATTCATTGAATCAAGAGCGAAATACAAAGAGATACATCCCCATACGCATGGACATTAGAACAAGAGGAATGATTACATGTAAGCTCAATCCATCTCCTCACTCTCACAACTCAAGAACCAACACTCATCATTCATGAGGAGATGAACACGAAACCAAGAAGGGGACAAGCGAGGGAGCCCTACTGCCCTACACCTCCACTCTCAACAACTAAAGAGCAAAAGAGAAACAACCTCACAAAGCCTCTTTTGACTCTAAAACCCTAATTCCACCCAAGTGCTCAAGAGGGCATGCAGCCCCTCCAATCCTTTATATAGCCTTGGCTAACGGGTCTCCTCCCGTTCGCCCGCTAAGTCCAACGGAGCTCGCCCGCTTGTGCAAATTTTGCGAATTTCCGATTCGCCTTTCTCGCACCTTCCGAAGCTTCAGCGCTCCTTGTCTCGCCGCCGCAACCACCTCGAGTCCACGTCGTCTTGACACATCGACCGTTCGACCTCGGCGCCACTGCGCCTAGTCCGATCCACCGTGTCTCGCCACGACTCGCTCGGCGTCCTGCAGCCACACGAGAAAGAACACGAAACAGGAACAAGTTCTTCACAACTTGACCTAACGTTAGCTCAAACATGCAATATGCAACACATATGCATGAACACACTGGATATGACCTATCCCAAAACTCAAATCACCAAAATGGCGAACCTCACAATACAATCGGTACAACCGCCATGTTACCGGCGGATCAACCGCGACTCGGCCGTCTCGCTCCAAAACTGCGGTCGTTCCGATTTCCAATGAAGACCGAACACGAAAAACAACTTCTCCGAATTCTTCAACCGCCATTTACCAATCGGTATAACCGCCTACGATCGTACCGCCCATAACACGCCGGATCGTTCCGATTATCCCGACAAAACGATTGACTTCACGAAAACGCGTGAACGCGCAAGAACGACATGGTCCGACCACACAAACCAAACTCGATCGACCTAAAACCTTTGTCAATTACTCATCACTCACACGGGCGACCTCCACATGGTCTCTCAAGTAAACTTCGAATCCGCGATACAACGGAATTCTCGATTTAAGCCGGCATTAGCAAAATTCTTGATAGCCACGCATTACGGTTATCAAAGTTTGAAAATGCGGGGCGAAGGAGTCATCACTATTCGAGGAGATCAAAAATTGCCTATGTATGCGATCGGAAATCCTTTGCCTATTGGTTGATGAACTTCCGACCGGAGAGGTTAACCCGACTCCCATGCAGTCAAGCACTCGAGGCCAAAGATGACACCCAAACCATCCGACCAGACAAAGGAGGTACCACTCGACAAAAGCGCTTCTCGGGACAGCGTCAAGTCTTCACATGGGTTAGGACATCCGGACCCAACCGCCAATAAGATTACGGTCGGGCAAGACTCGACCCTAAATAGGAAGAGTCGCTCGTCTCCTTCCTCCGAGCGAATCGGGGCGTGTTTGCACAGCAAGCGTCCGATATGCCCGAGTCCCGGGAGGTGATCGAGCACGTGCTTGCTCTCTGACGACAAAAACCGATCAAGCGAAACTACGACGCGTTTACTTTTGATCGGAAGGAAGCAATCGATCGGAGATTGACAAGCTTCTCAAAGCTGGATTTATTCGTGAAGTCGACCACCCACAAGTGGCTTGCCAATCCGTAATGGTTAGAAAAACAATGGGAAATGGCGAATGTGTATCGACTTTCTGAGATCTTAATAAGGCTTGTCCGAAGGATGACTTTCCCTTCCTCGCATTGATCAACCGGTAGACTCTACTTACGGGTGTGAGTTACTAAGTTTTTAGATCGTATTTAGGGTACCACCAGTTAGTATGTGTAAAGAAGATGAGGAGAAAACTTCCTTCATCACCCCATATGGCACTTCTTTGTTATATTAAGATGCCATTTGGTCTCAAAAACGCTGGTGCAACTTTTCAAAGGTTGATGCAAAAACCTTTAGTCCACAAATCGGTCGGAATCTAGAAGCTTACGTTGACGATCTGTCGTAAAGACCACCAATTGGCGACCACATTCTGACTTACAAGAAACTTTTAATAACTTGAGAAGACATAACCTCAAGTTAAATCCAGAAAAAGTGTGTGTTGGAGTTTCGTTGGAAAAGCGCTTCGGTTTCCTAGTTTCGCTAGAGGTATTGAAGCAAATCCGGCAAAAATTGCGGCCATCGACCGGATCGCCCTCGACCACGAAGAAGGAAGTCCAAAACTAACGGTCAGTATGGCGTTAAGTCGTTTCATAGCAAGGTTAGGGAAAAAGGATTACCTTTCTTTAAACTTCTTGGAAACATGGGAGTTTTGAGTGGACTAAAGAGGCAAGCGATGCCTTTGAGGAACTTAAAAGTACCTTACAAGTACCGGTTTTAGTTTCTCCGAGATCGGGAGAAACATTGCTAATTTACGTGGCGAAGAACACCACGCATAGCTAGCGGTGTCGGTTGTAGAAAGGATAATATCCAACGACCGGTCTATTACGTAGCGAAGTCTTACATGGACCAAAGGAAAGATACCCACAGTACAAAAGTTGCTCTATGGCCTCCTTATGTCTTCAAAGCTAAGGCACTACTTTCAGGCCCACAAAGTGGTCGTACCTACCGGATATCCTCTTGGTCAAGTCCTTGGAAACAGGGAATCATCAGGACGAATAGCCAAATGGGCGGTCGAGCTAGGGGCGTTCGATCTCCATTTTATTTCACGAAACAAGAATAAAGTCCTGAGCAATAGCGTAATTCATTGCGAATGGACAAACCTGAACCCACCCAAGGACCCGAGTACGAACACCACGACGAGTGGACATTGTATTTCGATGGTTCCTTGATGTTACAAGGATCAAGGGCTGGAGTGGTCTTGATATCCCTCTTGGCGAACACATCAAGTCGCCATCCAAGTTAAATTTTCCTACCACCAATAATGTGGCGAGAATATGAAGGTTTATTGGCGGGACTCGAGCACTCGCTAAGCTCGGATTATGCATTACTAGTGAAAGGCGATTCTCAACTAGTAGCGAATCAAGTGGGGAAAGAGTATCAATGCTTGAGTACCAAGATGTCATCTTATCTGGCGGAATCTGAAAACTTCGAAAAGCACTTCTTGGTTTTCAGATCCAACATATTCCTAGAAAGGAAAACTTTCGGCGGACCGGTTAGCACGGATGGCCTCCACGAGGTCGGCCGTCCCTTGGGAGTTTTCTCGAGCAACTCAATTCACCCTCGGTAGTTGAGCCTTCCGAGAACATACATGATTCTTTGCAAGTTGAACAAACTAATCAAGGGAACATGGATGCTCCACAGGTCGTTGACGGTTGGCGCTGTCACGATCAAGGTAGAGACTGGATGACATCGATCTACAATTATCTTGACATGACACAATTCGAGAAGATGATGTAGAGGCTGATCGTATATACGAAAAGCCAAATCATACACTCTAATCGAGCGTATCTTGTATAAACGAGGATCTCATGGAGTGTTGATGAGATGCATATCTCAAGCGGATGGCATTAGATTGCTAATCGAAATCCATGAAGGCGTCTCAGGAGCACACCATTCCTCTGAGAACCACAGTGGGTAAAGCCTTCCGGCAAGGCTATTACTGGCCAACGGCCCTTCATGATGCAAAAGAGCTTGTGATGAAGTGTGTACAATGTCAGTTTCATAGCCGACAAGTACACCAGCCAACACAAGCCTTACAAACAATTCCTCTTTCTTGGCCTTTTGCAACTTGGGAATTTGGACATTCAGGACCTTTCCCAAGAGCACCGGGGCTTCAATTCCTTTTCGTCATGATTGACACGTTTACAAAATGGATTGAAGCCGAGCGATCGTTAAAATAACAAGCGAGGCCGCTAAGAGATTTCTCTGAAAAATGTGATCACGCGATTTGGTGTACCCGATCGTATCATCACGCACAATGGTTCCCGCCTCTCCGGCCAGTCAATTCCAGAATTGCGATGAACTTGGTGTCAAAGTTCATTTTGCTTCGTTGCTCATCCATAGAAACAGCGGAGCGATTAAGCGAGCTAATGGTATCCTTATGCGAGGATCAAGCGCCGAGTATTCACCGATTAATCAAACGGTTAGGAGCTTGGGTTAAAGAACTTCCCTTTGTGTTATGGGCCGTTAGAACCACGACCAGTCGTGTGACCGGTGAAACTCCATTCTTTTTGGTTTATGGTGCTGAAGCCATGCTTCCTCCAGAACTCAAAATTGGCTCTGCTCGAACTGATCGTTTTGACGAAAATGATCGATTGAGCAACGACTTCGGCAGCGTCGATTTCCTTGAAGAACAGCGAAACCAAGCCCTTATACGATCGGCGGTCTACCAACAAGCCATGCGAAGGTACCATAGTCGTAAGGTGCGACCTCATGATCTTCTTTGTAGGTGATCTGGTTCTCGAAAAATTGAGAGCAAACAAATCGCAATAAACTTTCTCCTAAATGGGAAGGTCCTTACACTGTGGTCGAAGTCACCCGACCAGGTTCCGTACGACTAGCTATGTCTGATGGGCAAATTTTGTCAAATTCTTGGAACATCGATCAATTGCGTAAGTTCTATGTTTAATTTTCATTCTTTCATTTCTTTCAATTTCAATTTCACTAAATTTATTGATTAATTAAGAAGTGCAACCTTGCTTATATATATACACCTACATTACAGTCGTTTATTATTGTTAGTGCGGTCTGAGAAGACATTTTTCTCTCCGATATCCTTTTAAGGATCTCGATACTCTATGGTCCTCGTCATGAGCATTTTTCTCAAATGATTCCCACACGCGACTATACTCTTTTCTTAAAGAAAATGAGTAATCGAGCGCCACACAACTAACTATCTCATGAATGATATGCTTACGATTCGAAGATTATGCTTCATTATTTCAAGATTCGGTCTATTCTTGTCAGCTCTTCGGTCGGACACGGAAAGCCTCCTAGTCGAAGTCTCTCCTTTTTCAAGCGTGGTCACCTTGCTGGAAGGAGCTTCCTAGCGACGGTTCTTTTCTTACGATCCTCGCTACCAGTCGGATATAGAATTTGAACACGTTTCAAAAAATGTATGTCGTATGCCTTCAGGTCTTAGCATTAGTTCCGACCAGACTATGGGACAATAGATATAAACAAAGTTCACTTATAATCTGTTGCATACATATTTGCATTTCTTCTTATGTCAAGTTTGACAAAGTCTTTTTTCCGACCATATATAGTGTTTTTGATTGGTATTTCCATTATGACAAACAACGATCTATAACTAGTCGAAATCGTACACTGGTCCTGACCACATTTGATTTCCTAGTACTGCAACGATCAGTTTTGTCTTACATATCCAAACATACCTTCAAAAACTCACATACATGGTTATGACCTCTTTTTTATTCTCTTTCTTGGCTCACTGCTTGTACAGTAACGTTCTTCTACTATAAAGCGCCGGGGCTAGGAAATATCTGAGAATTTTAAAAAGTCAAACAGATAAACAAAAGCTTTGTCAATGACATAAAAGGTAAGTTTTCATAGATATTCAAATATTTTTACACTTGCAGAACCTACTCTAAGAAATATTCCCACCTAACTCGCTTTTTGTGGAGATTCGACCTCCATCTCCTCTACAACTATATCTCCGAGTGGCCCGAGTTCTTCCATGAACTTGGTCGCCTCCTCAAAGTTAGCGCTTGAAGTCTTCTTTAACAGCTTGGAGATCTATGGAGGGTCGGAAGCTTTCAGTTTGCCAAAGCAAAACTAACTCCACTTGCAACGCTTTGCTTTTAGGGCACGGCATAATTTGTCCGAGTAGTTTTGAGCAGTAACTTTAAGGTCCTCTAGAAGTTGACCCAAATAGTTCATTTTCTATTGGATCTCCTAAGGAAGGCGTGCTTGATCCTGATCCCATATCAAAGATCATCTTGTTCAAAGCACGAATCTTTTCATCAATATTTTGAGCAAGAGCCTCCTTATCTGCTCAAATTTCAGTTTTTTTACTCTGTTCAGCATTTGCGTTTGCTCTGCAAAAACAAATCAGTTAATGAACACAAGCATAATTGAAGGAAAAATCAAGTTTGCGACATATTACCTTCATTTGTTTTGCTAAGTGTTTCATATTTGGTCGTTGCTTCAGCGATCAACCGGTCTTTGGCTGAACTTGCTTTAGCAAATGACTGATCTTTAGCTTTTATTTCTTCTTCAAGAAGAGCTGTCTTGGCTTTCTCAGCCACAACCTCCTCTTTTATTTTCTCCAGATCTATCGAATACGATAAGGGAGAATAATTGTAGAGGAGCAAAGTATTGAAGAAGAAACAAAAGTTTAAAAGGGAAAAGTTCTTTTACTTTCCAACTTGGAGTGCTTTTGCTCCAAGTCCTTAACTCGCTGGGTCAGTCCTCCGATCACAGCAAAGTTCTCGACCAAATGCTACACAAATAGCATTCTCTTTCTTAAGTTTCTTATAAACTTTTTAAAGAAGAACTGGTCGAGAATACTTACCCGTTGCTTGGTCATTATAACCAGCAAAAATCGAATCGGTGCATCTTGAGTTGAGTATCCGATACTTTCGCCACGCCTCATCAAGCTTCTTATCCTCGATATATCGGGACTAAAAGGAACTTGTTAGGTTGGGAAGGGTTATCAACAGTGATCGGAACCTGTTGAGACCTCTCAGATGCATCTACCTCCACAGAAGGGGTTTCAATCACCAAAGGATCCAACTCAACCGTTGCCCTTGTCACCTGCGCGGGGGCTTCTTCGACCACTACTTCCTCAGGAACTTTGTCCTGAGAAGTGCTCTGGTCGGGAACTTCCACAGGTGCCAGGTCCTCAGGAAGAACCTGGTCGGAAACGACCGGAACACCAGAAGACCTATGCAAACCGAAGATGGGAAGTTCAAAGTATCAAATCATCAAGGAATTATTAAAGGTACATACTTATACGACCACTTTCATTTGTACATACCTTGTTAATCTCCTGATTTGACTCAAAAGCAGCAAGAGAGAAATCATGCCGCTAGCCTTCCTTTTCTTCTCCTCCAATTTTGCTGGTTCTGGACCAGCAGGGTTTGTTGGAACCCTCACATCCTCCAACAAGATGTCGGAAGCTATGTCCTCGACCAGTTCATCAAGGTCCGCATTCCTGACTATCTGGTCGGAGGGAGTGGTTTCATCAACCTCCAGATCAGTTGTTTCAGTAACAACCGTAAGGTCGTGCACGACCACTCGAGTTCTGACCTCCGATTACATTCTCGGGCCTTCAGGCTTATCCACCTAAATCAAAGAACAAATTTGATTGGGTGAAGAAATCCTTTTATCTAAAAAATTCGTACATATATGATTCCGAAATGTTCTATTACCTCGAGGGATTCATCTCCTTCAAGTGCCTCAGGGCATGACTCGGTCGGAACCAAGGTGGGATGTTGATCCTCACCGATTGTATGATTCAAAACCGACCGATCGCAAATGTAGAGCACGATTGGAAATCTGGTGGGATATATGTATATACGTGGTAAAAGGTATTTTTGATTAAATTACCTTAAGCCTTGCCGGTCTCCTTCAATAGGAGTTGCGGCTAAGATCTTGGGGCATTCAAATTTTTCTCCGTGCTCCCCAAGACAGATTAGCTCGACTCGTTCTCTAATTTCCCATAGGAAAGAACTTTAATGTAGGAAGAATAGACAAATTTTAAGGTAACACATTAATCAAATCAAAATACCGATCGGAATGTATCTCAAAGACTTATCACCTTCTCGAGCAACTTCATCACGATCAAGGCACCAGAGGGGAATGAGTCCGAGCTTCAATGGACTAATCTGGCGAGAGGTAAAATCCTCACCACATGCCACGAAGTCGGGCCCTCGACTGCAAGTCATAGATGGCATCCGCCCATCTTTTGACTATCCTGTCTTCTTCTGGTCTCCTTCCACTTGGGGTTTTCACTTGCTCTAGTTCCGTAAGTAGAGGCCATCGTCTTCGTGTATCGTCATGTAAAACCAAGATTTTTCCATGACGACCACGAAGATTTCAGCGTACATGAGGATGTACTCATCGGCCTTCCCGTCATGAAGACGCAATGTGCATTCCCGAGAGTCGCTTCAGATTTTGCCGCAGATTTTCCCATCACCATGCGGTAGAAATAACTAAAGAGCTTCAAGTTCGGTTGTATTCCCAGATATGCCTCGCATAAATATGCGAAAATATTGATATTTGCGATCGAATTTGGGGCCAAATTCACTAATTCCACCCGTAATGTTCAAGAACGCGGAGAAGGAATTTGTATACGGTAATCTCATTTCACATTCGATGTAGGCAAGAAAACAGGATTTCCTCATCTTCACGGCTCGGAAAATGCTCTCTAGTCGCGGTCTCCAATTAATCGATTCCTATCGGGAGCATTCCCATCTTCGCCAAAGCCTCAAGCTTTTTCTTGCCCAATTCAAGGCAACCACTTTGTAATCTGCTCGACATGGCGAAAATCCTCAAGGATGAGTAGTGAAAGTTGGAGACTTCGTGGTCGGAAGAACAGAAAAACTCGGAGGATTTCTCGGCAGAAGCTAAAGGAATCGAAAGGGGATTTTGGAAGCATAAAAATTCTAAGATCTCAGCGAGAGGAGATTTTATAAACTTCCGATACTTTTGAAGGATTCCCACAAGAGTCCAAACCGACAAAAAGCCTCTTTTTGCTCAAACGAACAGAGGAACTCTTCGTTTCCCAAGGCAAGTTCTCAACTTTAAAGTGAACACAGACCACTTCGTATACCACGACATTAAATGGGGTCTGCCTGATACGATTTCATCGGAAAAAGGTATATACACGACTAGTTCATTTAAAGTTCGGGGGCTAGTTGACGAGTATTAAAACCTCTATGTATTATTTTAATACATAATAAAAGACCATACGTCTTCATGGTCGTAACCCCTAAGACTAACGACCTCCCTGGTCGTTAGTATTCTAAAGGATACTTAATGGGTACCCTGGTCGGATGAGGCTTTGTGCCTAATCCCCGACCAGATAACCGCCAAAAATTACCGAACTGGTATTTCTTATCGTATGATGAATGGAACACATGTTATACGATCCATTCCACGCGATGGTACAACCCTGAGACACTGACTATTAACCACCCTACGGTTAAGCTCTTCACAGGCAACCGCAAGGAAGTTAGCACGTTGTTAATCGCTTCCACCGTTCCGACCAACGTAACGCTTTCACGAGGACGTCTTCTCCAGAGTAATCGCCACCTCTTCGAAGTTATTTAAAGGTGAAGTGCACAGACACAATGCACACAAGAAGACCAAGACCAACAAAGACAAGAACAACGACAGTTCAACAAGAATACACGAAGCCTAAGCGGTGGAATTAGAAGTTAGATAATCGACTTAGACTCATATTCTAAGTCGACACCCGATTAGACATTCCCCATTCAAGTAATTCGTGGTAGTACTTAGCCACATTTTGTAAAACCCAGTTCATATCAATAAAGAGCGACCCCATTCCATTCCGTGATATTCCACGCCATTTTCCTCGTTCATTTTCGTAAGATCGGCGACTTGATCGTCGACACTTCCGGACCTCCCTCCTGGACCTCCTCGGGACCTCCCTTCAGGACCACCCTCGACCTCTTTAGGACCACTCTAGGATCTCCACGGGACCACTACAGGACATCCTCAGGACCTCTATGAGACCTCCCCAGGATCTCCTTGGGACAACTCCAGGACCTCCTCAGGACCTCCCATGACCTCTTCAGGACCAATCTAGGATCTCCACGAGACCACTACAAGTCTTCCTCAGGACCTCTCCAAGACCTCCCCAGATTTCCTTTTTCGACCAAGTATGGTCGCAACTGTGGACCTGACCGTAGGTCTGCTTGAGCTTACATGGTTACGGGAATGGTCCAAGAATGTATCATGTGTGCTATCTACTGATCCAGAAAATAGCATAGTTTGACATAGTGGATTCCAAATTCCAAATTTGGGGTCCGAGAGATGAAGGTTATTAAATGCCAAAAGATCAACTAATGATGCAAATGCACTTCAATGTTCTCAACTACCTCAAAATGAGAAATATGAGCAAATGAGTAGTAGAAAGCAAGGTAGTTAGGATCGCAATCCTACTCTTAGAGTCTTACAATTCTACGAACCCATGACAGCCTGTCAATTCAAATCGCACTGTCGATCCTACTCGTAGAGACTTAGGGCAAAAAAAATTTTGCAATTTTTTTAGAGGCTAGGCTTTGCTAATATTTTGTTTTAGAGCAAAATTTGTTGATATTAATTTCTAAGAATGAAACTATAAATAGATAAGGAGCATGCAAAATATTGTATCAGTGTGGTAATGCTAGTACAAATATCTATATTATGGCATGAGCAATCTTGAGCTTGATAATGATAATCTATTTTTATTCCTAGAGTATGTCTAGCTGCTTTTAAGGAACATGCAAGTCGTAAACCATATAAGAATCATACAAACTTATAATATAGATGTCAAATATGTGTATTTTTACAATTCATTCTACGATTTGATACTACGATTTCGATCCTACCTAAGACAAATCGATCCAACTCAGATCTCGACTCTAACTACCTTAGTAGAAAGTGCTCCAATAGCTCAAGTGTATTCAATGAGGCCAGGGGTAGTGAGCGTGGTGTTGGTGAGGGGGTATTTATAGCCCCCAACCACAATTCCGACCATTACAAGAAGATCCCTGAAAAATTCAGCATGTGCAATACTACCGCCATTGATTGGCTGGTACCACCGCACCTACTGTTCAACGGTTATCTATTGTTCATTTAATGCTTTTGAACTAGCCATTACAGTTTGGTGCGGTACTACCGCACTCACAAGGTCCGGAACTACCGCACAGCGGTAGCACCATTCGGCTCAATCGGAACTACCGATTTCTAGGGGAGGAAAAACTTCCAAAAACATGCTCTCTAGAAATAACGTACCGCCAACTAGAACTCGGTCATACTGCACTGCAGTACTAACGCTTCTTAGATGTGGTCATAATGTTTTTACTGATCTTTTTCCAGATGTGGTTCTAAATGCAATGCATGACTTCTAGTTGATCAATGTGGCACAAAATAAAATCCTCAAGCTACTATCCATGATCTCTCTTTATAGTACACTATTTATCCTATAAATTCGATCTTTTCACCAATCAACGAGACCGGTAAAAATCACAAAATGGTCTTTATGCTACACAATATCTTTGCCTTGAGCCATGTTGATATTTTATTGTCTTTGCATTGTCATTTTCATGTTGTCATCCATAATCCGAAATTAAGCCTTTAAATCATCTTAGCACACAAGTTAGTCTCATAACATATTGTTGTCATTAATTACCAAAACTATTTTTAGAGGCCTACATGCTTTCACATAGATGTTATTTTTTGCCAATTCGAATAAGAATAGGCTATTTTTGCTATTTTGGTTTAAAATCCTCCGATATATACAGAATTGAATCACGATTGAGTTCATACGTGTACTGTACTGCCTGATGGAATGATTGATTGACGCTATGTTGCGTCAGTTTTGATTGGACGACGGAGAAAATTATACATTCTTAGCCTGTAGTTTTTCTTTTGGCTGGCTAGTTTGGTTTAATTTGACGGCGACATGCATGCTGGACAAGGCTTGGTACGTCCGCTTCTCGCAAAGTCTCTAGAACGAAGAACCGCCACGTCCAGTGCGGTGCCATCTCGCATCGCAAACTGCTGCGTGCATAGGGAATTGTCACCCCTTCAATTCTTCAAGCAAATGTTTCTCCGACCGGCCATAGGACGGACGAGTGGCATCCGATCGGTCGTGTACACACGCGTCCGGCCGGCCACGTGTCGACGAGGTGCTATTTAGAGTATCTACAATAATTTGTTTTTTAGTTTGTTACTAAGAAGAGAGAGTACTCAATCTAATAAAAAGAAACAAACAGTCCAATGGATTGTTTCTTAAGCTTGTATCTAAGACTTTAATTGCTACAAGTGTGTATGATTCTTGATGATCAACAATGAGGTACAACTTTGTGGCCTATATATTTTGGCTCATTTATCATATCATCTGCGGGGGAAACCAAGAAGACAGACTGCACAAGATCCGGTAGATTTTTTTTTGTAGACAGTGGGACCCACAAAATGAGTGTTTAGGTAACAACTAAGCCTTCAATAGAGTTTTTTGTTGTTTCTTATGCATTGGTATTAACAATCTGATAGTTTCTTTATGTAAAAACAGTTTTACCTTCTCTACTCATCTTCTCTCCTCCACATCATCTAAAAGCTGATGTGACAATATCTTAATAATAGGTAAGGTGAATTGTTGTAGATGCTTTTATGTACGGTGACATTTGCTCCAAAAACTTTCAATCGTGCCTATTTGTTGATGTCCTTTATGGTGTCTCTAGTTTCGGACAATACTGACGCATTAACAATGTGTGAAATATATACATATATGATCATGTGTTGTCATACACTGAGTCAATAAATAATTGCTGAATGCTTACAAGTACTAGTAACAAGTATTACGCATTAACAATGTGTGAAATATATACATATATATATGATCATGTGTTGTCATACACTGAGTCAATAAATAATTGCTGAATGCTTACAAGTACTAGTAACAAGTATTAGCTAACTAGTCGGCAAAAAGATCTTTTCTCAATCAATTGAGTTTTTTTTTAAGGATTCGGTCAATCGAGTTGACACTACTACAGAACAGACCTTTGGTCGAACTGCCAAATAGGCAATAGTCTCGGAGAAAATTGCGTCCGGGACCAAAAGATCTTTAGTCGGTTGGTAACACCAACCGACTAAAAGTCCCCGCCCAACGGCTCGGTGGCATGCTTTTGCGGGAGGGACATTTAGTCGGTTGGTGTTACCAACCGACTAAATGTCAACCTTTAGTCGGTTGGTACTACAATCCGGGACTAAATCTTTAGTCCCGATTGTAGTACCAACCTGGACTAAAGGTTGGCATTAGTCCCTTGGTAACACCAACCGACTAAATGTCCTTCTATTTAAACTCTGTTTGGCGTTAAATCACAGAGGCGGAACGCTGCTGCCGCCACCGGGACACGCTTGCCATTGTCACCACCACGCCGAGCCGTTCATTCACTCAACCGTATTCACCGGCGTGTTCATGTAAGCTCTGATGCTAACCTGTGCCATCCATTATGAAAAATATGAAATGTGAAATTTGAATAATTTTTATATGTTATAAAATTGCCAATTAATTCATAAATGGAACTTTCATGATTTTTGTAGGCCACAATAAATTTCCAAAATCATGAAATTTGTTTTTCCACTAAGTTACACTGTGAACAGTCCATATAAAAATTTTAAGACTATTTGGACAAAGTTGAATTTATACCTATTTTATGCTTATTTATTTAATTATTATTCCATGAATTTTGTAGGCTAAATTAATGATCCAAAAATTCTGAAAATTGTTTTGCCATCTAATTAGGCTATGAACTATCTGTACAAAAATTTTGGGATCAATCTGAAGACTTTTATTTTTCACCTTATTTAATAATTATTTAAATAAATGAAAAATGACTTTTACATGTGTTAGTTAGGTTAAGCTTTGAGGGTGTTTGATGAGATAAGTCTTATCTTATCAGATCCAACCTCTTGGGTAAAAATAATAAATATTAATTTTGTTTTAATAAATAAGTTTAATATTTAATTATTAAGTAATTAGTTAATCTCTTAATTAGCTTAATCACTTAGTTATTGTTTGCCTTTTGGATTGATTGTTGACCTAGGGTCATTCACCCTTAATGACTTTGGGCAATTTAGTTAATTATTAATTATCATTTAACTTGATGTCCCTTCTCCTTAAGCTTGCTGTTTTGCGTTAAATCACAGAGTCGTGAACGCCGTCGTCATGCCGGGACACTCCATACGCCAAAGGCGAAGCTCCTAGTGCAAACGCCACAAATAGTGCTGATTCTTTGAAAATTCAAAATAAATTCATCTTAATTTCAAAAATTCTAAAAAATTTTGGGTAGCCTCTCTATCATGTGTACTATCTGGGAAAATTTTGAAACTTGAAATTTAATTATGTGATATGTCATATAATGCAGACGATGACACGCCATTGGATGTACAATGCCGATCGCCGCTCCAAAGAGTTCATTGATGGCGTGCATTATTTCTTAAGAGTGGCCGAGGCAAACAAGCGGGATGGTTTCATGTCTTTGTCCATGTGCCCAATGTAAGAATTTGAAGGAATATTCGGCTCAAGGAGTCTTCACTCACACTTGTTGAAGTCGGGTTTCATGCCAAACTATATTTGTTGGACCAAGCACGGAGAAACCAGGTTATAATGGAAGAAGGTGAAGAAGAACAATTGGACCCTAACGACATTATTGCTCAATACGGTGACTTCGATGATCTTGCAATGGGCGAAGTCAAGAAGAGGCAAAGCGTAAGACACACTCGTGAAGATGATGCTCTTGGTGATGTCATTCGTGATGCACAAAGAGATTGCGAAAGTGAAAAGGAGAAGGCTAAGTTTGACCGCATGCTAGAGGATCACAAGAAATTACTATACCCGTCCGCCGAAGATGGGCAAAAAAAGTTGGGTACAACACTGGAGTTGCTACAATGGAAGGCACAGAATGGTGTATCCGACAAGGCATTTGGGCAATTACTGAAGATCCAAAAAAAGATGCTTCCGGCCTAACGAATTGCACGCCACTACGTCATTTAAGCAAAAGCAGTCGTCGCCCTTTGGGATTAGAAATCCGGAAGATACATGCATGTCCTAATGATCGCATCTGTATCGTGGCAAGGACTACGAGAATTTGGATGAATGCCCCGTATGCAAAGCGTCGCGGTATAAGATCAGGCGAGATGACCCTGGCGATGTTGAGGGCGAAGAACGTCCCAGGAAGAAAATCCCTGCCAAGGTTATGTGGTATGCTCCTATAATACCACGCCTGAAACGTCTGTTCATAAACACGGACCATGCAAAGTTGTCGCGATGGCACAAAGAAGACCGTAAGGTAGACAACATGTTGAGACACCTGCCGATGGGTCCCAAAGGAGAGCAATAGGCGAGAATTCCGGAGTTTGCAGATGACGCAAGAAACCTAAGGTTCGCTTTAAGTACGGATGGTATGAATCCTTTTGGGGACCGAGCACTAGTCATAGCACTTGGCTCACACTCTATGTATCTACAACCTTCCTCCATGGTTATGCATGAAGCGGAAGTTCATTATGATGCGGTGCTCATCCAAGGCCCGAGGCAACCCGGCAACGACATCGATGTCTACACGAGGCCATTAGTTGAGGAACTCCTGCTTTTATGGAGCAAACCAGTGTACGTGTGTGGGATGAGTACAAGCAGAACACTTCGACCTGCGAGCATTGTTGTTCGTAACAATCAATGATTGGCCTGCTCTAAGTAATCTTTCGGAGACGCATAAACAAGGGATACAATGCATGCACACAATGTTTTGATGACATTGAGTTACGTGTTGACTTCATTCCGACCTTGACCCGATTGGTGTTCTGAATCGCGACACGAGGGGAGACTTAGTGGAAAGGAACACTAGGGAAGAAAACATATATCGATGCGGGGACGATTATTTCAATAAAGCGCACTAGACAGTTCTTCAAAACTCCTCCGTGGTGGAGCCGTATGTCGAGGTACACAAGGAGTTCCTACGATCCCAGCTTCGGGGAAGAATGAAGCTTGGATTAGGCGTCATCACATGGAAACTTTCAGCGGTTGGTTGCGAAAAGAATGTCGTGGTGATGACAATATTGATGAGCAAGCAGATTTGTTGGCTAGGCAACCATCGTGGCACATCCTCACGTACAAAGGGTACGAGATAAATGGAAATACATTTTACACCGTAGCCCAAGATAAAAGGAGCACGAACCAAAACAGTGGTGTCCGCGTAGATGCCACAGACCCAAATGGAAAGAGGCAAACATATTATGGCGCATAGAGGAGATTTGGGAACTAGACTATGCACCTAATTTTAAAGTCCCTTTGTTCCAAAGCCAATGGGTGAAGATGACCGGAGGCGGGTAACAATCGACAAGGAGTATGGAATGACAACAAGGACCTCAACAATATTGGGTACAAAGACGAACCATTCGTCCTTGCTGCTGATGTGAATCAGGTGTTCTATGTGAAAGACATGTCTACAAAACCCAAGAGAGGGAAAAACGACGACAAATCAACCAATGAGCCAAAACGCCACATAGTTCTTTTTCAGGGAAAAGAAACATCGTGGGAATTGAGGACAAGTCGGACAAGTCAAGATTATGAAAGGGATGACCGAATCCCGCCCTTCAAGCAGACCAAAGACCCAAGCATCCCGCTAAATGCCGAGGACACTCCATGGTTACGGCATGATCATAACCAAGGGTCATACGTCAAGAAGAAGTTCACCACTGTGCCGCTTGATATATAGTGATGTTTAATAAATAGTGTGTATTAGAGATTTTATGTAATAATTGTAACTTCAGATGTTTCTATCATATTTTTCTTGTTTTTATCGTTTCAAATGAAATTCCTATTCGATAAAGGACACATGTACCTCTGTGAAGCATGTCTTCTCCACCGGTGTAAAAATGACTTGAAATTTTTTAGCAAGTATTTATGCCTTCAAATGAAATTCCCAAATGTGGTTTGAGCCCTTCATTTTGTTTATAGTTGGCTCTTCACTTCCTAGCTTGTGGTCACTATAAAAGTCGTTTGAAATGTCAATAAGATAAAAGGAAATGCAACTATTATTTTAAAAAATTTATGCCTAGTATTTAATTTACTATGCATTTAACAAGAATTAGCATATTTATACAAATAAACTTAATACAAAACCCAAACTGTGGCAAAACGGGAATCGAATAGTGGGGACCTTTAGTCCGGTCCAGACTGCTTGGGACTAAAGGTCACACACCGACTAAAGGTTCTCTGGAAAATATGTCCCAAGAAACCTTTAGTCCCGGGCGTGGCACCACCCGGACTAAAGGTCCAGCCTTTAGTCCCGGTCCAGATTACGCCTTGGGACTAAAGGTCACACACCGGGACTAAAGGTTCTCTCGAAAATATGTCCCACAAAAACCTTTAGTCTCGGCCGTGGCACCACCCGAGACTAAGGTCCAGCCTTTAGTCCCGGTCCAGACATTACCACGGGACTAAAGGTCTTTAGTCCCGTTAGTATCTGTCCGAGACTAAAGGTCCCCTCAAGATTTAAGCAACAGTGGCTTCTTCCTTCTTCCACCCCTTCCGTCTCCCTCGCGTCTCCTCTCGCAATTAATTCGTCGGCTCAGCCTTGCGCGCCTCCTCCTCCTTCCTCCCGTGGCGCCCCACTCCCGCCACCACCTCCACTCGCTCCTCCCTCCGCCGCTCCACTTCGCCCAGCTCCTCCCTCCTTCAGCCGGATCCGACCTTGACTCACGCCCGGCGGCTCGCCACCACCGCCGAGCAAGACTCCTCCACGCCGGTGAGCTCCTCACTCTTATCTTATCGATTTGCGGAGCGAAAAGGAGATCGAGAGAGAAAATATACTGGTTCACAGAGGAGGCAAACGAGATTAGCTAGCCGCTCGTTGTCGGTGCCTCGGTGGCAATGTGGTATAGACGGCGACACAAAGACTAACCCCGGGCGAGCCCTCTTTTGTGACCGCCATCGAGCCGAAAATCATTTTTGCAGAGTGGCGAATTGAATGTATATGTTGTTTTTCTTTTGTCGATGCATGTCACGAACCGCACGCCACTTGATGCGAAATCATAACCCGATCACTAGGGGTGGAAAAAAAAGCCCGAAACTTCGCGAGCAGCTCGGCTCGTTAAGGGCTTCGGCTCGACTCGGCTCGAACTCGGTCCCTTAACGAGCCGAGCCGAGCCAACAAAAAAACTCGTTTTGTTAACGAGCCGAGCCGAGCTGGCTCGTGAGTAACTCGGTTAACTCGTTAAGCTCGCTTCGATTCACTTCTAAGATTAAGCTCTAGTGGGCAGTTTGCCACCTTTTATGAACGGTATTCTCTTGACATTCTAGATTGTCTTGAAGCCGATGGTTATCAACCATATCGATATCTCCAGAGAAAGGGTTGAGATCATTGATAAAAATAGTACTCAAAATGGCAATGGTTATGTATGGATCTGCATGCATGTTGCATGATTTGTGATATGGACTGCATGGATATGATTTATGAATGCTATAAATGTTTATCGATGATTGTGATTTGTGAACTTGTGAAGATGATTTGTGATATGGACCTTTGCATGGATGTTCATGGCATCTATAATCATTTATTTTTGGGTTTAGTTCAAAGAACACTTGCTCTCATGAATTGCCATGCATGTGTTTGGTTGAATAAGGCATGTTTGGGTGGTCAATGATTGTTCTTTACATACGCTTTCAAAATTTCATGAAATTTTAAGATGTTCACCATGTTTATCGCTAACGAGCCTAACGAGCCTAACGAGTCGAGTTCGAGTTTTTAACGAGCCGAGCCGAAGCTCGGTTTTTGCTCGTTATCTTAACGAGCCGAGCGAGCCGAGCTCGTTTTCTTAACGAGCCTTAACGAGTTGAGCCGAGCCGAGCCGAGTCAGCTCGTTATCCACCCCTACCGATCACGAACCGCTCTAACGTCCTACACATATATTTGCGTAAATGGCCGACCGAATGACAACATGGACAATGCCATGATGGATATTATCAACAATGACGCCTTACAAGGTGCCCAATTCAAGGTGATGACAACAATCAAGAAGTAGATGACGGAGTCAAGATTTTTGCCGATTATGAAGATGAGCAAGACAATCTCAAGCGAGGTCTATCTACAATCTCTTATGTATACATGAAATTCGAATAATTTCATTTGTCGATAAATATATTTATTTAAATCTTTGTGTTTCTACATTCGTAGCCCTCTGGATCGACGACAACAACGGGAAGAGTAGAAATGTACGAGGCCAAGAAGCCGTTGGAGGGTCGGTTCATTCTCTCGAATTCGAGGAGGATACAGAGCAAAGTACTTGGACCACATGCACGTAAATTTGTCACCACTTGTGGGTACCTTGTAAGGGACAGATCCCGATCAATGCTCGTGAATGGAAGCAAAAGAAAGTTGCTCCTCATATTAGTTTTGTCTCTGATCGTGACAAGGCACTAGTTTGGCAAGATGTCCTTCAACATTTCGCTCCGACTGTAAGATGAAGCTTTGAAGGAGAGAGTTAGGAACTGGGCTATGAAGAAGATGGCCACACAATTCCAAAGTGTTGGAAGAAGAAATTGTACAACACATTTATCAAGAAGAACGGACGCCAGATTTCAACACTAAGGCCTCGTCAAGTTGAGGCCGTTTTGGGATGAGTTTGTACAGTTCAAGACATCGGAAGAGGGTGAGGCACGGGTGAGAAGGAACCAACAGAATGCCCGACAAAAGCAATACCACCATCACTTGGGATCGGTGGCTCTGAGTGCCATTCCTAAGTGGGAAAGAATGGAACGGAGATTCTTGCCAAGGATCGAACGAGAATCAATCAAGCGGCCCGAGCGCCAAGTATTGGTTTTTCGGTCATGGGGAAGCACGGACCTAGAGACCGAAAAATAGTGTATGGCGAAAACTCCAAAGAGCAGCAAAAAGATTTGCTTATGCTCGAGGCTTGGTGAGAGTGGCAGTGGCACCGAACGAGATAAGGATGAGCCGACATATGCCTGGAGAATCTTGAACACGGTGGGCGAACAAGAGGCTATGGGGAGGTGTCGTGGGAGCATGCCTTCCCTAAAGACAAAGCCACCTATAGAAGCCGCCAGAGAAAGAAGTACGAGGAGGCGAGCGGATGCGCAGGATGGAGGAAATGGTTCTTGAGTCACGTGAAGTGGCTCGTGAAGCGATAAGAGCGAAAAAGCATTTGAAGCCAAAATGAATGAGGAAATCAAAAGGCAAGTGCAGATAGCAGTAAGTTCCATCCAAAGGCAAACTGCATCAGAGCCGGGAGTCAACATCAGCCCCCCTAATGAGTTAATCTTGAAAGGAAAAAAGTTGAGTTGAGCTGCATGAGGAAATTGTCACCCTCTTTAATTCTTCAAGCAAATGTTCCTCCGGCCGGCCATGGGACGGACGAGTGGCATCCGACAGATCGTGCACACGCGTGTCCGGCCGACCACCGACGAGATGCCATTTATGTACGGTGACAATTGCTCCAAAAACTTCCAATCGTGCCTATCTGTTGATGTCCTTTGTGGTGTCTCTAGTTTCGGACAATACTGACGCACTAACAATGTGTGAAATATATACATATATGATCATGTGTTGTCATACACTGAAGCAATAAATAATTGTTGAATGCTTACAAGTACTAGTAATAAGTATTAGCTAACTAGTAGGCAAAAAGATTTTTTCTCAATCAATTGGGTTTTTTTAAGGATTCGGTCAATCGAGTTGAGTTAATCTTGAAAGGAAAAAAAAGTTGAGTTGAGCTGTGTGTTTTTGGAGGTTTTCGTTTTAGTTCACCACAATTAATTTCCTGGCTCGATCTATTATTATTACATATACGTGCAAGTGCGTCCAATTTAGTTACGAAATGCTACCCCTTTCAGACTAGTTTTTAATAAAGTGTATGCACGCAGTCCATCGTTACTCACTCCGTTTCTAAACAGACGACGTTTTAGAATTTTACGCTACAAGGAAGGCTTGGGTAGAAATGATCAAATCGTACTCCTTCGTTGGCACACTTGTTGCTTTTAAACGGTGTGTTCCTCTAATCCATAGTAATAAATAATATTTGAAATAATGAATGGTAGAGATATGCAAAGAAAAAACAGCTAACATTGTCTCGAAATTGTAGAATGACATGTATTCCTAAAAACAAATTTTGAAAGCTAGAATAACATGTATTCAGACAAGAAGGAAGTAATGACCTCAACATGATATCCAAGCCTAGAATATTTTTAAAATAGTACTATTTTAATATAAAAAATTACAAAAATAAAATAGTCGTTTTTTTTTACAAAAATAGACTGTTGTTGCCATTTGAAATGGTGAAATCTCTCTATCGCTCATTCCAATTAGGGACAGAGTAGCTGTCAAGCTAATTGGAACAGGGCTAACAGGGCCCTATCGCCAATTGAATGGCGGCATGAGCCTTGTTGCTACTTCAATTAACAACAGAGTCCTGTCAAGATTTGTTTTTTTGTCCTTTTGTATTGTTTTTTGGACTGTTTTTTCTGACGCTCCACTCTAACGTCCGAACCACCACATGGCACCAACTAAACTACCACCACCAACAGCGCCACCAGCGAAGACCATGGTGGTGGTTTCAGAAACAAGATAACAGATAAGTTACACATTGAAATTGGACGCACGACATATAAAGAAATAGAATCAGACAGTAATAAGAAACAATCTTAGCACAACATATTTAAGCAAAACGTCGTCACATAGTTTTTCGACAAATCACAATGATGTTACAAAACATTCTAGCACAACGGCATCACATAGTTTGTCGACAAATCACAATGACATTACAAAACATTCAATACAACATATTTTGACGAGACAAACCATTCCGGTGGCTGCTACCTCAATGTCCGCCATGTCGACCTCCACGGTACCCGCCTTAAGTGTGTCGGTCGGATGGGGTCCCCGCAGCACCATTCAGACAGCCGACCTTTGCTTCATCCTGTGCATTTCTCGTAGGGCATTTCTTGAAGGTATGCCCAGACTCCCTACAAATTGAGCACTTCTTCGTACGACGCCTGGCTTCTGCTTCGTCCATGTCATTCCTGATACGCTGTACCTGCTGCCGGCCAACCTTTCCCTTCAGCCTAGCAATATCCGTGGCCTAGATCAATTGCTCCCGGGTATGATGGCAAGTGAAATGGTCAATCATGTCGTAACCATACAGCTCTGTATTCTAGGTTTGCGTCACCTCTTCCTTGGTGAAATATTCGGAAAGGTACTGATCGGGATTCTGTGCCACCGTCGAATATGCGACCATGACATTTGAGCATGGCATATGCAGAAGAAGAGGCTTGTTGCAAGTGCATACGCAACTAGCGTGGTGTAGCGTGCACTCATAGATGATCCTCTCGTGGTTTGTCCCGCGGCGTCCTTTCTCCCTACACAGTATCTCGAAGCGAAGCTCCCTTGTGCCCATCTTGAATGTGCATCTCACCCTTCTTTCTCTTCTCCTCCATGTACTTGGTGATCATGGCGGAGTACAGTACTCTATCATTTGCCATGGAGAGCGATGCATTGTTGATTCGGTCAACAAAGTACTTTGCGGTACTGCGGAGAATTGCCTCCACAATAGCAACTAAAGGGATGCACCTAGCGCCGCACATGACCTAATTGTACACCTCGGCTAGGTTGGTTATCGTGACGCTATATTGAGCACCATCCTTGTCATGTAATAGCGACCACTTCTCCTTAGGCTCATGCTCAATCTAGTCCGAGAAGAATTTCACCCATGCCCCCGTCTTCCTTGTCACACCAGGACCATCTGTAGGTAATTGTGGCAATTCTTCGGGGTCCTGGTCAGCGCTTGTAGCAGGCTTTTTCGCTGCCTCCCTTTTGTATGCCCTGGTCCTCTCAGCCAAAATATTCCACGGTGCATCGAACTTTCTCTTCTGGTTCTGATTGCACAACCGCTTGAATAGGTTTATCAAGTCCTTGTTGTGGAATTGCTTGTAGATGTTTGCACCTGAGTGTCTTATGCACCACCTGCTCTGTAGATCCACCCACGGTAGTGGCTCGTTCTCCCCATGTTGTTGCTGGGTTAATGCACTCAACATGCCCACATGTCGATCATGTATGATGCATATATTAGGACGGCCCTGTACAATAGAAATCTTTACGTTCCTCAGAAACCACAACCAACTGTCGATTTTCTCGCTTTCAACGAATGCGAAGGCCACGGGAAGAACCTGATTGTTCCCATCTGTCACTATTGCAGTAAGTATCTGCCCCTTATACTTCCCAGTCAGAAACGTGCCATCCACGCACAAGATTGGGCGACAATGCTGGAATGCTTCCCAGTCAAAAACGTGTCATCCACGCACAAGGTCGGGCGACAATGATGGAATGCATTGATGCATGGATCAAAGGCGAAGAATGCCCGCTTTAGTACCCTCTTCTCATCCCACCACGAATGTGTGCCATCTTGAATGTCAACATGAGTGCCGGGATTTCTATACTGTATGACTCGGAGTTTGCTGGGCAAGTTATGGTAGGAGCCATCGAACGTACCGAACCATGATTCTAGTGCCTTCTGCTTTGCCCTCCACACCTTAGCATAACCGATTGTGTACTGGAACCTTGCCTCTATTGATCGTGGCTCGAAATCTAGATTATCCATGATATTACCATACATGATATTAGCGATGAAGCCTGATGATAGGTTCTTATGGGACTACATTGATTCAGCGACGACACATTTGTGAGGGACTACTATAGAGCATTTCTAATAGGTGTTCCACTTAGGTTGGAATACGTGCACTCGCCAAGAGCATCCCTCTATGTCGCACCTCACGTTGTAGCATCTTGGGTTAGAGTTCACTACTATGAATGTACGCCGCACCGATAAGGTCCAGAATTTGACAGTCTCCTGCACGGCCTCCTTGCATTTGTACATGGCTCCTTGCCTGACCTCATTCTGCTCGTACTCTCACCATACACGGGAGCCTTCGTTAACGATGAGGTTGTCGAACTGGTATGTGTTCCACACGGATGGAACCATCTTCTGTTCGACGACATTCTCATCATCGGATCCTTCATCTTCTGACAATGCTTGGTAGTCCTGGTCTTCAAGATCCATCCTTTGAACTAGGCATTCGATCTCCTCACCTTCGTCAGCAATCCCACTAGTTTGTCTGACCAAAGGAGCTCCTTCCACATGATCTTCATCCACAACATCAGCAACTCCCCGACCTCCTACCACACTGGAGTCCCCAACTTCTTCTTCGGCATCACCACCACCTTTTTGTTCAGTCGTTGATGCAGGAATGGGCTTGGCATATGCCTAGGCCAGAAGGACCAAATCTCACCTTTCCTCCCTCGCCTACTGTGCATATGACTGTCATGACCTAGTTCTCTTCAGCTGCACTAACTCCCAATGTGTGCCCTGTGGTGCTCAATTGGCAAGGCAACTCAATCTTAGATTATACACAACATGGTTCAAATCGAATGTGTGGAACAACCACTGCATCACAGCGCCCCATGTATGCTACTCTGGTCTTGTTAGGGTTACAATTGCCGATTAAAAATAACGCAAATCAATCCCCTTGGGACCCTCCAAAATAGTCTCATGACAATAGTAAATTTTGAAATTGGTTGTGTCCGATATATTCGACATACTTCACCATAAACAAGACTAGGCTAAAAGCATGCTACGCCGTGCCGGCGATTGCAGCGTGGTTCAATAATCGTTTTTCTTACATCAAACCATGAAGGAACAAAAAAAAGTAATAATGCTTAGAACGGCAGGAGCTGATTAATATATTGGCGAGGTAAATTTTTTTAATCGATGTTTTCATCTGTTTGGGACTGTCATACACAACTACTGACGAATAGATTGGTATACGGGAGATATTTATCGATCTCTGATACAAACATGTGTTTATATTTATGCAATCCTTTGAACCTACGAAGAATAAGAACTAACTCTAAGCAAGCATCATTGTTTTCACCACCTTTAGGTGTGTAATGTATGGCCACGACTGAGGAAACATGCATTATTTCTGTGGACGCATAACGGCGATGCACTCTGTGGCTGTGTTTGAGAAATGTGTGGGCACTAAGGGCCTATTTGGTTTACCACCACAAGTAGCCATACCAAAACCTAGGCAATGCAAAAACCTAGGCAAAAAAAAAAGTATTTGGATCGCAGCCATATCAATTCACGAGCAATGTCGAAACTGATGTCTTTGGATTGCAACCATGCCAAAATTTTCCAAAATTGCGAGTATGATAAGTGGGTCCCGCATGATATCTATTCTTTTTCCCCAAAATATGCCAACATGGGTCTTGTTTTGTTGATAAAATGACAAGGAACACAATGGTTCAAACGGATTACAAATCAGATACTCGGTTTAGAAAATATGATAATTTGAAACTGATTAATCCATCTAACCATGCAATTAATGCACTTACCCATAGCCAATCACCATCTAACACGTTTTGCTGCGAACTGATGCTACTGAACCAAAATTCAATGCTGCACTCACGAGATCCCGGGCGTAGGCATCTGTGGGGTCCATCGCCGATCGAAAGGGCAACGCGTGCGCGGCCGACGCAGTTGATGAAATCCGGAGGTTACACGGGCGCTCGTGATTGGTTGAAAATAGCCGTGAAGTGCGGGGAGGGCACCGATCCTCTTCGCTATAATAAGAGGGGTACAAGGTTGAAAGTGCGCTACGCCGTGCCGGCGATTGCAGCATGGTTATGCATTGTATGAAACATCATTAGCAGGGTTCATTGAGTTTATTTTTCCTATTAAATGGATTAGAGGCAACTTTCTTGAAGACAATGTTGTGGTATGAACCAATAGAAAGACCTAAGTTTAGCACTGTTGTTGCTGGATCATTGAATAGAACAAGCCCAAGTACTCTGAATGCAATGAGTATGTAGTAGTAAGATCCTCTATGTACCTTCGTCACCCAGTGAAAATTGCCGAAAACTGTGACTTGAACAACAAAATGTACTACACTTTCTGTTCACATAAAGAGAAAATCAGAACCTTGCTCTTACATATGCCTAGTAGAATGGTAGAAGGCTAACCATCCGTACTAGCATTTTTTGTACTTGCAATATGTTGCACTGTTATTAGCATGTTATAGGAAAGCAACTACTCAAGCTAATCGACAAAACATGCATCAAGCTAGTATGTTATATGAAACTAACTGGCAGTACGGCTAGCAAAAGTACGATACTATTTTACTTTGAGAGTATTGATCATACCTATAGTCCCTTACTAACAAAACACAGAGAAGCTAGTATTTATCATACTCGTGTAAAACCAAAAGCTAGTAAAATACATTTTCATTGAGAGTAAAAATAATCTAAGATGCCAAATATGCAAAGGCAGGCTATGTACATGAGAAAAACTCACAGCTACAAAGAAAATGACTCTGCAAACTAACTTTATCCCTTGAAATTGGCTCAGGAAACTAAATAGCTAGGTAGGAACTATCTAGAGGTGTATTATTGCTATTGTAGCAACCAAACAAGACTGGTTGGATGTCAAAGCCATATTTTTCTAGCTCAATCATCACCTGAGGGATGGCTGACTACAATTAACTTGTAGACTTAAGCAGTTTACACTTCATTTGTCAATTCCAGATTTTGTAACAAAAGAGAACAATATCGATTTTACTCTTAATGAAAACGTTATGAACCAGAAGTCGATAAATATAAACACGTAGAAAATTGGCTAGTGATGGCGTGAAGCTAGCACTACAGATAAACAGTATACTGTTGAAATCAACAATAAGTAACCATGCCAGCAACGGAAATCTAAAAGGTTGTAGACTACATAAAGAAAAAAGCACAAGAAAAGACCAGTTGATTACAGTTGATGGGATAATGCCTTAAAGGGCGCCAATGGATCAACAAAATTCATACTATCACAGAACATTCAAAAATTTGTAATGAAAAAAAAAGGTTGGAGATGCGAGTGTACTACAGGTCACACATTTACATGAATTAGTTATTGTAAGAGTTGCATGCCTCCGATGAGATTCTTTCATTCCATTTGAGAAAAGCTAACAAGAAGAATGCAATGAAGCTGTTAGTTAAATAGAAATACATCACTACAATACACAATCAATGCATTTTAGGCATGAATTAGAATCACCTTGTCCAAAAAGGGAGTTTTTTGCTTAGAACTGCAGAGCTTATATAAGTAGACTTTACTCTGAAAACCTAATTACACTCCACACCCTAGGATGCATCACTGCCTTCTCCATCCTCAGCTGGCCAAAATAAGGTCAAAAAAAGTGGATGACAAATAGTATGAAAGAAAATAGTGTGCACCAGTATCACAAGATGGGTGTTATGCATATAAATAGACTTTACTCTCAAAACCTGATTACACTCCATACCCCAGGATGCGTCGTTGCTTTCTCCATCCTCACCTGAGAAAAATAAGGTCAAAAAAAGTGGATGACAAATAGTATGAAAGAAGGAAAGAGTGTGCATCAGTATCACCAGATCAGTGTTCTGCTCTTAAGACCTGGATCACAACATTATACCTTCTACATAGACAAATTTGACATGCTACTCTATGAAGATAATCAAATGGGGGAACATAATAAATTCTGTGAAGAGCACGGTATCGCAAAAGGACCAAGCTATGAAGTAAACATCAACGTATAGCATAGCACATATACACATTATGATGCCGTATAGCACACCGCATGTACACTTTCTTACATGCAAATCAAAATACTGAGTTAGTAATAGTAAAGCCTAATTCCTGTAAAGAACATGACATCACAAAAGGACAAAGCTATTAGCTAAACAGCGATGTATAGCACAACACACATACAGATTCTGACATGCAAATCGAGATTAAGTAAACATTAATGTATATTACATCACACATGCACAATCTGACATGCAAATAAAAAGATGGAATTGGTAAAGAAGGGTGATGTTGTAGATAGAGGCATGAAACCAACACAAATTCATTAAGTCTCGTTGTCAGAAAATGTAATTCAGGTAAACAAATTCCAAGTGAAGTGTGTATTACAAAATAATCTAAGGCCAATTTCCAGTAAAAGTAACATGTCATCAATCTTGATTCTCCCAAGCAATAGCACAAAAGGCAATATAAAATGCAGAGGCAATATCCACGATCTACATAATTATGCATGCAGACATTAATTTAATGACTGCCACATTCCCTGTACTAAGCTAGAATCAATGGTGTCTAAACATAAAAACTTGGGAAGCATGGCCATAAGGAAGTTGCAACCAAGCGAGAGGAGGGGGCAGTGGCGACGGCGCGGGCAAAGAGGAGGAGAAGAGTTGTGAGGACGTGGATGAAGGGGAGGAGGCGGCACTGGTAGTGAAGGGGAGGGGGTTGCACTGGTGAAGGAGAGGATGTGGGCATCGAGGGGGAGCAGGCACAGGCGAAGCGGAGGAGGGGACAGTGGGAGCGGCTGTTGGGTCACGGGTAGGCTACGATAGCTACAAACAAAAATTTCTACCACGCAAACCAGAAGCCATGCAAGTAGATGATCATAGATCGTTACCACCAGATCATGAGCAATGGAAGAAGGGTTGGAGCACTGGTCCAACGAAGAGCGCTGCCGATGTAGTGGTCGTAGTCGATCGTCCAACGCCCGACAGAAGTCGATGTAGTGGTCGTAGTCGATCGTCTCCTCCAAAGAACGTCTGCAGTTCCTTGTCAAGATCGCGGATCGCCCTCAAGCGCAACAATCGTAGTAGCGCCTACGGTATCCACACGCCCGTGGAAGGAACAACCGAACGCTGGTGTGCGGCCACCAAGTCGCACGGTGGAGCTCTCGTGAAGATGGCGGCTAGGGTTTTGGTGTTTCACGATGCCTCCCAAATGACCTCATGCATCTCCTTATATAGTGCTCGTGGCGGATCCTATCCGGACATCGCCATTTAATCGTATTCGTCTTGGTTTGTTCCAACCCGTTAAGTGTGTGACCACAGAGGTTCATGTGTAGTTCGGTTGTGACTCGGAAACCCTTTCCGACCACGAGTCGTAGCGGCTCCTAGCAGAACATATCGATTCCCGAATACACACAAATTATATCGGACGAACCTTAATGCAATATGATCTACGACCAGGTCTTCATCACTTACGACTAGGTCCTATCTCAGATACCATCAGTTCAGATGTGGTCACGACGATTCAGAAACTCCTTACGACGTGTTACGACCACTCTGGATTACGCTCGACCGCTCACGACTAGCTCAGATTTGCATACGACGACCAGAATCGTCGACCGAGCGACCTACTCGTGTATACTCCCTTTGCCTCACGATGTCTGGTTGAACTCCAGGTGAGATGTTGTGTCATCCATGGACTGTTCAATACTTTCTCGATCGAGTATCAGATAACTTTACGTGGTCGAACACTTCGACTACTAGTGGCATGGCCATGCACTTTCTTTATCCGATCACAACGAGGGGCCCAAAGACATCTCTCCTGTTATGTTAGGAGGGGCAAATCCCATATCCGACCACTCACATTCCTCTCCATGTTTCAGAGCATACCCGAAAGCTACCTTTATAACTACCCAGTTACGGTGTAGCGTTTGGCAACCCCTAAGAGTGCTCTTACACATGTAGGAAACCATGCTGATCTCAGGTCTAAGGATTATACATCATCATTGCTTGAGACCAACTAACGACACATAGATTCATAACAATCTCAATAGTGTCTCAAGGTGGGTCTTATCCAACATCATGTTCTCTAACATGTGTCCATATTATCGGTTTGATATCTCCATATCTATGACTCGTGAAACATAGTCATCAACCAATACATATGCTAGTCTATTCATATGTGTCCTCATATGTTTACGACCAGGGATCGTGTAAGAATAATTATTGCAGAAATATAGAGTTTCACAACCAAGTCACATACTTGATAATAAATATTAACAATATTATTCTAGGAACAAGATAACACATTATCCAATGTCATGAACATAATGAAATATAATCATCTCTATGATTGCCTCTAGGGCATATTTCCAACAAATGGCATGGCCAAGGCCGTGTGAAGGGGCGTGGGCAAAGGGGAGGAGGGGAGTTGCAAGGGCATGGGCAAAGTGGAAGAGGCGACGCTAGGAGTAGAGAGGAGGGGGCAGCGCATGTGAATGGGAGGATGCGGGCACCGAGTGGGAGGCGGTGTGGGCAAAGGGGAGAAGGGGACAGTGGGGAGGATGCGGACATCAAGGGGGTGTCGACACGGGCGAAGAAGAGGAGGGGACAGTGGGAGTGGCGAAGCTGATACGGGCGAAAGGGATGAGGGAAGCTGTGAGGGCGTGGGCAAAGGGGAAGAGGTGACACTAGGAGTGAAGGGGAGGGGTGGCGTGGCTAAACGGGAGGATGCAGGCGCCGAGTGGGAGGCAAGGCAGCAAAGGGAGAAGGGGCGGTGGGGAAGTGAATCGACGTGGGCAAAAGGGAGAGGGGCTGCAAAAGGCCGGGAAAAGTGACGGGACATTTGAGGAGAGGCAAGGCAGAGCCGCGCTGAGGAGAGGCGAAGCGAACACGCAGCGGTCCACTAGCGATCCAACAACGCAGGCACGCACGAGCCGAGCATGGCAACGAAATTCTGGGGACACGCGGCCGCGCGTGTTTGGCAGAAAATGGCCGAGAAGTGCGGGGAGGGTGCTGATCCTCTTCACTATAATAAGAGGGGAATTTGCACGATTAACAACATATCTAAAACTAAACGACCCATGAAAAGGATTATCTACAACATACTACACTACGTGACCATACATATAAAACTACATAATCCATTCAGTTAAAAAAATTACCTAAAAGGTGGCCGACCGAAAAGGCAGCGCTTCACTAGCTCCTCTCCTCCCCCCTACTCCTCTCTGCTCCTCTCCCTTCCCTCCCCACTTTCTCTTTTTTCTGAATAAAAGTGAGTTTTGCCTAAATTTTGGCTTCTTTTATAGGGGAGATTGTGTTGCCATTTGGAATGGCGACTAGGACTTGCGAGATCCCTATCGCCATTTCGAATGACGATTTGCCTAAAATTTAATATTAAATTTTTTTTACCCTGCGTCGGATCCCTATCACCATTTCGAATGGCGATTTGCTTAAATTTTAATATTAAAAAATTTTAGCCCCCGCATGAGATCCCTATTGCCATTTTGAATGGCAATTTGCCTAAATTTAATATTAAAAAATTTACTTGGCATCCCGAAACCCACCACTATAAAAGCCCATCCAAACAATAAAACTGCAGCCATATCTCATTTAACCTACTTACAATTGTCTGAGAACTCTACTCGGCGCTATGTCTCAGTCGTCTAGTTCAATGAGCCGAAGAGCGGTGGCACTGGCGACTGCAAGGCGCGTGAATTGCTGAATCGCAGCCTTCGTGCAAATCCTCATACTCAACAATCCGAAGAGAATAGGGGGTGTGCATTCTACAAGTGTTTGTATTTTTCGGTGAATTTGATTTCCACGAATGCTAGTATTTAGATTTTGGGTTTGTTTGTCACTTCTTTTTCATCATTCGGTGTGGTTTTCAGGCCTACGGTTGCCAAAAATTTCAATGGGCGAACTCTGTTGGTGCTGTGGTGGAAATAGCAGTTGAACATCCACCTATAGTTCCATATGGTCCAATGGTGAACATGCCACTTGCAAACGAGCGCTTTGATAAGATTCTTGACCACTTAAAGTGGCTCGAGAAACTTACATGTGTGTGTATCCTACTCGTAGTGTATTTAATACGTATTAAGCAGTAGTTGTTGTCTGCATAACAGATTCATTTATGAACGATGTTGTATTCTTTTTATGAATTGGAAGATGTCTTTAACTTTTGGCAACTGGATCTGTATGAACGTAACATGACAAGGGATTCATGTATGAACTTCAATATGACACTTTTGCATACCAAGATGACAGCACACTACGATGCTACCTTTTCAGAATGAAAAGACCACACTCTGCCACACCACCTTTTCAGACCGAAATAACAACACTCTGCCACGCCACCTTTTTAGACTGAAAAGACTGCACCTTGTCACACCACACACTGCCACCTTTGCAGACCGAAAAGAGAACACACTGTAACGCTATCTTTTCAGACCGAAATGACCACACTTTGCCACGCCATCTTTTTAGACCGAAAAGACCGCACCCTGTCACGCCACACACTGCCACCTTTGTAGGCCAAAAAGACAATACACTGCGACGCTACCTTTCTAAACTGAAATGATCACACTCTATCACGCCACCTTTTCAGACCGATGTCTTGTCTCTTCTCCCTCCACCATCAACACTGCACCCTATCCGCTTATAAAAGGAGGGAGAAGAAAGCTGGAGGAGAACACTACACCACCATACCCAACACTTCACTCCAACTTGGTCGGTGCATAATGGCAGTCGGAGATACGATGCAACTTCTTTCAATGGATCGACGGCGCGGACATGTACGATAGAACGTTAATCGAGCAGAACTACATGTTCAACTAAGCGAAGTGAGCCGAGACCTTCGAACGCTGGAAACCTTACGTACCCAACACTATTGAAAAGGCACCAGAGGATGCCAGGAAAGATGGGTGGTGGTGGAGGACCCCCGAACAGGAAGCTAAGTACGATTGGGGTGAGTGTGCGGTAGACAAGGGGAAGGCTCCTACTAGTGAGACCGGCAGTCGTCCTAGCGCTCCCTATCGCCTAGGCGCACTCTATATCGAAGAGGTAAGTTAGGTTCAATTTGCATCATGATTATTGATTTTGCCCTATGTTGTGCTATCCTAACATCATTCAATCATCCAACCCGTCTCGTAGAACATGGTTGACTTCGAGACTGGCCACCGCCATAGGTAGTCTAGAGACAAGGGGAAGGGACACATGTGCTATCCTATCATCATTCAATCATTCCAATCAACCTTTTTTTATTCTAAAAAGGCACACATGTATCGTAGGTGTTTTCCGGTATGTTCATTCTTACATATTGTCGTTTCTAATACACGCAACCAAACCCAGCGCGCCATTTAATTTGCAATTAAATTACGAAGTCTTTCAAATTTAAATATATTTTCCCAAATATTTCTTCTGTTACAAATGTCATACTCTTTTCCCAAATGAATTGGTTCTACGAACAATACAATCGGGACAACAACGCGATGGGGGTTGTTTGTGTTATTGCGCCACTGATCTCGCATTCTTTACTTCATATTTTGTTATCTTCTCCAATTTCGGATTCCGAAATACACGGACACTTAAAGATATTACCAAAAAAATCCTGAAATCCATTAAATTTTTAGGCTTAATTCTATAAGTATAAAAAAAAATTTAAATACAGGGCCCTGTCGCCAATTGGAATGGAGACAGGGCTCTATCAACACTATTCCAATTGGCAACAGGGCTATTGTTGCCAATTAGAATGGCAGTAGGAAAATTTCGTCATTTCAAATGGCTACATTAGCTAGTTTTTGTTAAAAAAAATCAACTAATTATTTCTGTAATTTTTTATTAAAATAATATTATTTAAAAAAATCTCAAATCCTAGACTCTCAGAAGGGAATGTTTTGAAAAGCCCCTCGGAATTATCAAAATTACAGCAAAATATTTGCTGTTAAGAAATTTTGCAAAAACCCCCTGGAGTTTTGGGAAATTATGGGAACTATCTGATTTTTATATATTCTTGCAGAATAACTATTTGCGAATCTGATTTTTGCGATCATTCAGTATGTTCTATGGTTATTTTATAACCTAGATTCTCGGTTTATGGTTATTTGCTTTAATAATATTTATTTTTATGTAATAACCTTAAATAATCCTAGAAACTTGGTTTTTAGGCATATGAGCTTCCATAAATTGTGATACCTTAGACCTAGTATACCTTGGAATCATCATATTTTTTGGTTTATTTTTCCTAGTATTGCATGTTTTGGGAAATTAGTCAATGAGTTTAGTAATTCTAAAATTGCTTCTAAACCTTAAAATTATCAGAAAAATCCCAAAAATACTAGGAAAATTCTAGGATATGTATAAAATTATCTACTGAATAAATAAAATTAATATTTACTTTTTTGCACTTGTTTCATGCATTTAAAATGCTTTATCAGTTGTAAACATATAGAAAATTGCTTGAATTATGTAGGACATATTTGACATCACTAAGTGGATATTTGTTTGTCCTAGATGACAGCAATGATAAGCCCATGTTATGCTCTATAGAGGCCTATAGAAATCTCATAGTTATCCCTTAGTTTTGTAAAGATGTCGCTTTCCTACACGAGTTGCCTTAGTAGTATAGATTTAGCTCCTGTTGAGCTTGGTCCTGCTAATGATGATTATCTCTTATCTTTTGCTTTAGGCTAAAACCTTATGTATTAGATTGTTATTTCTCAGACGTCATAAATAAAATGATGGTCTAAGTTGTTCTATTAAAGCCTTATCTTCTGTTGAATACTTATTAAATCTGCTTAATAGAACATATTGACGGTAGCATATTTTACCTTTAATAAAATAATTAATCTTGCATGGAATAAATTTTATAAATAGCAAGCCTGAAAATTGAAAATACTTTGTCATGCCTTGCTTACAAAATATTGGACATGTGCTCTTGATATCTAATGAGCCTCAACTCACTAACTTGTAGTGCACGGATGCCTAGATGGTAAAAGGGAAATTATTTTTCTCAGTGGCACCAAAACAAGCCTAGTCATATGTTGATCTCTAATAGATCACTTTGGCTAGAAAACATCATATTCCTCAAATAAGTACAAAATAACTGACTTGGAGTCAATATAACACTATCCTCCACCACACTAGAGAACTTTGTAAGCATAATGTTGCAAAGTGGATACTGGTTTCAAGCCAATAAAATTGTACTCCTATTGAAGTATGATTGCAAATTGTTGCTAAAACTCCAAGTTGAATTCAAGCAAATGCGTGATGCACACACTATCACTCAGGATTTTTTATAGTTGGCGTGAAAAGGGGGAGGATAATGGGCTTGTGTGGGATATTGGAACCTAAGAGGCAGAGAAAAATGTTCAAAATAAGAATCATGTTAGGCACAGTGGCATATCATAGGTCAAAGCCAGAAGCAAAAATTAATCTAGTTTATTTTGAGAGATAATAAAACTGCATGATTATTATCCTTATCCAGTTGATATGGATAATTGCATTATGCCATTGCCGATACTCATGTTGTTGGCAACCAAAATCATTGCAGCCCACGAAGGGCAAATTGATTTGTGCCTTCAGCAATATGTTAACCACAAGCATGCGAGAATGCACACGGCAAACCGACGGTCACTTGACGTAGTTGCACATATGCCATGTTGGCTATGCACTGAAGCATTTCATACTCATCGAAAATGTCACATGCATAATTGGTTAATGCGGTCTGCAACTACATCACCACCAGAAGCTATATCACTTGCTTGAAGCAAATAGAACTCCCGAAATAAAATATAATGACCTATTGAATTTTGTTGATCCTGAATAATCTAAATTTGGCCATGTTGATTCTGGCATTATAAATTAAAGTCAGGCATACAATGTAATATCCCGAAACATTTTAGAGGGGATAATTAAATTAGAGAGGGAATTAAAGGTTTTTAAAGGAGGAAATCAGATAAATTAGACAACCTGGGCTACAGACTTTCGGCCCATGGTATCATGACCCAAAAAGGGGGCCGGCCACCCACATAAGGAGGGGAGGGGCTGTCGCACCTTGCAGCCCTAGCCACCACCTCCCTTCCGCACCTAGCTAGCCACCGCCCTAGCGCCGCCTCTTGTTGTCTGCGCTAGTTGCATCTATGCTAATGCATGTGCTGCATGTTGCTAGCTGCCGCATGATCCTTGTCTTGCATTAGTGTTGCATGCATCTGCTAATCCATGCATGGCTACCGTAGCTAGTTATTGTTGCATGCGCATGTGCTACTGCTTTTCTTCTTGCCGTATGTAAGTTTTGAGTATTGCTTGCTATTAGATATGTTAAGTGCTTCATTGCTTTGCATATGTCCATGAGTTTTGTAATAGTAAAAAGAGAGAGAGAAGAAGGCAAGGAAAGATCACTTATGCAATTGTGTGATGCTGCTGTCTGTGGTGCCAAGCCAAGGAAGCCAGCAAGAAGAAAGGAAGGAAAGAAGGGGAGAAGTGGAGGTTTTGCAGGATTTCATGATCGGCTCCGTGTTCTTCGAGGGTAACGATCTAAAAACCTCTAGATGACCCTAAATTAGTCGCTGTTCTTTTGGTAGATCGTTTGGGTAATGGGAAGAATCGATTTCAGAATGTCCTAGTTCGTCGAGATAAGGGAGGGAACTAGCAATTTCTAGTCGGGGAAATCGATTAGTAGATTGATTTAGTCTGTTGTATTGTTGTACTGTAAATTCGGGTACCAGTTGTGCGTAATCTGGGAATTTCATCTACTAGAAAGTTGTAGAGGATTTCGATAGCTTTCTGTAGAATTTTTATTCATGTCGATCGGATGAGTAGATATTGAGATATGAATTTTGTAAGCCTGTTGTCTAGTAAATTTGTTGAGTAATTGACAGCACGTATTAATCTGTAGATTTAAAAATAGAAGATGGAATAATTTGGGGTTTTGTTCTACATGAAAAGGGTAAGTAATTTCTTAAGGGTTCTAGGGAGTCTAAGAACATGATTTTTAGACGAGTAGAACTGGGTAGCTACTGGACGTAGTCGTGAGAAAAAAATTAATTTGACTGGGTTAATGGCAGAATGAAATTTTGAGTACAACTAAGAAGTGGTAGATAATTCTCTGTAGTATAGTTCAATATATTTGCATGTGTGGATTAAAAGATATGAAAATATTAAGCTTGTTGTCTAGAAGATGACAGATATGTCTTCTTGGTTAAAAACAAGGGTTTAGATGATTTAATATAGACTTTTGATCACCTAAGAAGTTGTAGGAAAGTTTGTATAGCTTCCAGAACTGGTATGGTTTGTCATATTATGATATAGGAGTTGAAAGTTATGATAATTTTAGTGCCGAGAAAGCAGGGAGACTGTCCGGTAAAAAGGAGAAAGTTGTGAAATTAGGGAGCACGTAGGAGCGTTGTCAATTAAGTGTTGTTTTGTATTGCTGTAGCTTGTATTGAATTTGAGTGTTTACTATAGGCGAAGTAGCTTCGGGATTGTTGTCACCTTCAAATCATTCCAACCATCGCAACTAGAAAGGCAAGTGCATAGTAGAATAGTATTTTGAGTGTTTGAAATTATTGTTTGGTTAAGTGAATGCTTGCCATGATTATTCATATAAATTATGCATGTTTCACATTGCCCACATGTTTTTGATACCTTGACGACGACGATGATTATGGAAGAGTGATGATTATATCAATTGCTAATGAAGAAAGATAATAATCATTGTATTACATGTTGAGCATTGGATATTACATACATTTTATCACCCTTAACTAAAATATGGTGTTCCTTTTGAACAATAAATATTCTGTCGAATAATTATACTTTTTGGGTGATTCCACTAGATTTGTATCTGAGAAGAAAATCTAGTATTTCCGCGCAGATTAACTATGGTCAAATATTTTATATTCTAGCATTATATTTACGTTCCTAAAGAGTATCATATAGTTTTATGCTGTTAGAACATACTACTTATGGCCATAAGAAAATATGTTGCGTAATTATAAACTTGAAGTTTAATGATCCAAATTATTTAAAATATGGTATAAGTAATTGGATGTGGGAGAAAAGTTGTCGACAACCACTTTGCCTCTACAATTGTTAAAGTTTCTCTTGCGAGAACACGGATCTGGATCCAAAGTTCATGGTCAGGTGCTTGAAGCTTTCATATCGGGTCACATAATGAAAACATATGAGGCTGAACCATAATTGCTAAATAAAAGTCTTGGAACCAGGTAGTTCAAACTTGATGGGTTATTATGAATATAATGAAGTGGTGAAAGTTATGGTTCAAAGGTCCCTGTAGAGACCATTACTCTCCTATTATGAATGATATAATGTTTCATTGCATAATAATTCTAGCAAATGGCATGAACAAATAAATAAAATATGCAGCCAATGGGTTCTAAAAATCCTTGATAAGATCCTTGAAGGACTCAAAATTCCTAATAAGAAAGGAAACAAAATCGCAATATATAAAAAAAGTCATACCTAATAGTCTCTTACCTGTAGTAAGAGCATCTCTCGGAAAAGAGAGCATCTTCATGAAGGAAAATTATCTTACCAGTCGATCTCTTAATCACACCAATAATCATACGATCCCTAGAAGTAAACAAGGACCCATCAAGACCCGAAAGAATGTAATGAGGAACCTAAGGACAAGAAGTGCACCACATAAGCACTTATAAAGTGCATCTTCCATCGGAAGTTAGTGGAATGGTGGTATCCTCCAGTACCATGAAGGTACGACAAACATTTGTGATATTGGCAATTAATCTCCTAAATGCCAAAACTAAGACTGATTATATTTTACTCTAGAATGGTACAACCATGCTTTATAGTTCTGTAGAACAAACATTGGTTGTAACTTTAATCACCCAGAGATAGTTACAAAATATTAAGACCTGAAAGGTTTTGATAAACCATATCTAAAAGGTATACGACTTTGCAACTAATATTACCACCATATCATCCTCTACAAGGATAATCTACTTGTGTTGCATAATCAAATAGTGATATTTGATAAGTTAAGCATGTTACTCTCGAATAGTGTTTATCCTAAAATCTCCGGATGAGTAATAGGATATTTGTATTTATCCAATTGATTTGATCACAATGTACTTGCCTATATTTATTTTATAAAAATGTATGACAAACATTAGAGCAACAAGACTTCAACGGAAGTTGTCTTTAGGGGAAGCATATGCTAAACACTGATCATCATACTTGAGATTTTGAAAATCTTAATCAAGTCTAGAAGGTGTTGATACGATGATTACTGCTTAAATTCACATTGAAGGTTTTACCGCTTAACAGTTTAGATCCAGTTGGTCGACAATGCAAAGATCATGAAGATCATGCATAGATCTTGATGCTCATTACTCAATCCTACAGATATGTTTGCTATCTGTCAAATCCCTACAGTGCAAAATACTAGAATAGATTTATATTACTTTGTGGTGGTGTAGCCATCTCTTGGCAGTCATCTAAGCAGACCTTGGTAATTATTTTTACCAACCACTCAGATATTATAGCACTATATAAAGCCTCACTTGAATATGTTTCACTCAGATGTGTGATTAACCACGTCCAGAAGTATTGTGGCATTAATACTGTCAATACCCCCTCAATTATATATGAAGATAATGCTACTTGTATTACACAAATGCAAACAAGTTAAGTCAAGAGCAACATCACGAAGCACATTGCTCCTAAATTTTTCTATCCTCATGAAACCTAGAAGAATAGTGAGGTAAAGATACTACAAACAAAGTCTTGTGAAAATCTAGTTGACTTATTCACTAAGTCTCTGCTTGTATTTAGTTTCCAAAGATGCATTCATGGCATTGGAATGAGACGGTTTTAAAGAGTTGCATAGTTCAGAGGGGGTAGATCTGTAGATCATAACACTTATCAAATCCTGAGGATTTATCTAAAATCTTGAAGATTGGATCCCGGAGATTAAAACATTGTACTCTTTCTATTGGTGAGTTTTCCTGAAGTTTTCACACATGAAGGTTTTTAGTGATGCAACAAGTGTAATGCAATTTATGAATGTAATATACTCTTTTTGTCGGACCTCCAGGCGTGGAATACCCAAAGACCCTATGTGTGTACCGTGCTAGTCCCATGATCAGTGGCTAGTACACATATTCACAACATTTGGCATTCACATACAAAAGTAAGCAAAAGGGTACATAAGTGGTAAAGTTATTACACCAACGGTCGACCAGCCAAATAAAAGCAATCATCGTCAGAGTAAAAGTAGTAGCGGAAGAAGTAATAAAAGTAGCATAATTCCAGCGGTATGCCCATCGAATCCCTCAGGCAACCAACAAGAAATAAGGCCAAGATAGACCCGTCACCGAACCCTTTGGTTCCGGGTGCGAAGAACGTATCGTCAGGCGTTGGCTCATCTTCGAACTCTGAACAACAATACAAGCAAGATTGAGTACAATGCGTACTCAGCAAGACTTGTAGTGTATCACAAAATTTATATTAAATGCAAGGCTATCAAAGGATGAGGCTCTACTCTACAAGTTATTTTGCTTAAAGCCATTTTTATTTGCAATATTCATAAGTAGTAATTTGCAACGGAATTTGAAAGAGCAATTAAATAGTAAGATGACAGTAAGCAAATAACTGAACGAATAATAACAACAACTCGTAACCCTTCTCGGTTACGAGCAAAAGAAATATAACAACAACTCGCAACCCTTCTCGGTTACGAGCACAAAAGAAATAGATCAACAACTCGCAACCCTTCTCGGTTACGAGCAAAAAAAGAATAAAGACAACAACTCACAACCCTCCTCAGTTGCGAGCCACATTTCATGTTCAACCATAACATGGTAGTTAACTCAAATAAAAACCCACAAGTCATTACCCATGTTTTTCCAATTAAAAAGGTTTTGAAAAATCAATGCTAAACACATACCATCCGCACTAAGCACACTCATGACCGCGAGCACGGCTATTTAAATAGATTTACACTCTGCAGAGGTGTACAACCTTACCTATAGTACATGAATTCTATAGTTTATTCGGCATCCGTCGATGCCATCGCTCACTACCGTTGGTAAGCAGTCTAGAGCACGCGTCGAAACCTTTACATCATCTAGTCATAACTATGCACTAGCCCAGTGAATGTTGTTCCTCACATAACACGGGGACACCACCGTCTCGGTGAGGCATTAGCAATTGTGTCATCAAGCTTTATGCCCAACACCTTGGTGAAGGGAGCCCCATCAGACATACTAGTACATTCGGCCCTGCCCGCACTCTACGCCCTACCTATGTGCAAGGCTAGTTTTTAATAACTTAATTAGCTAAGGCCGTCTCATACCAGCACATACGGTTGTACGTTAGGTCTTAGATTGGAGTTGCTAGCGTCCGGTCCTTAATTGCCCTCGGACAAGAATCTTCCCCTATCTACTAGTGAGGTACACCCCTCACTCTTCTCAGAATATAATATAACTCGCCCGCGTCAAAAACTAGGTTTTTTATTTTTATTTTTATACAAAATAATAGAGGTATACCCCTCTGGACATTTTTCAAAATCTCCCAAATTCACAATTAACATATTGTCCTTTTATAAATTTTCGGAAAATCTATCGCTCTAGTAAGCAGTTGTGCGATAATCGCACTCAAAAACTCCCAAATAACATCATATATTGCCTAACCCATAAACTAATGGCTACAATAGTATGGGATCAATATTCCAAGGAGATATATGCAGCAAATATGATTTACAACTACCGACTTCCCAAATATAGCATTTTCACACAAAACATACACGCATGCATAATAGATTTCTCAAAACAAAGCACAACAAGTAAAATACTGGGATCAACATCATCAACGGAGGTGCTTGCCATGCTCTTTCTGTTCTGAATATATGGATGGTTGGTCATCGAAATAATCACTCGAGCAATCAACGTCTAATTCAAAAAGAGCCGGAAATGACCTAAATAACACCAATAAATTCAACAGTGACCAAATTCAAATATTTTTTTACATATTCTGGTAAAACATGATTTTAGAAACAAAAATCATTCAATTTGGAGTTTTTATGCAAAAGTTATTAACGTTTTACTTTTGTTCGGTTTGAAAATTCTAAAGAACAAGAGAAATACGCTTTCCAGTAGAAAAAAGCGGATTCTCTCACATGTTCTATTGAGGTTTACGCTTTCCCATAAGGAAAGCGTATTTCCTCAAAACTAAAAGTGTACTTTTCATTTTCTTTTGATTTTTATTAACCTGACAAGTGGGGTCCACTTGTCAATGACTCGGTCCATGCAATAGTGCATAGACCACAAATGCATGAGCACAGCGCACGGGTTCTCCAAGGTGTTCACTGTGCACTTAAGTGATGGGACCTGTGTGTCAGTGACTCATTTAGAAGAACGTTTTAAATTAGATTTTCTTTAATCTTTTGGTTCGGTCCCACATGTCAGTCTAACAGAATGACAATTAAACCAGACTAATCATTGCTTTGTCCTAAATGACTGAGATTTGGTCTTAATGGTGCTGCTATAGTGGTTGTCCCATTCAAACAGCAGAGAGCGGCCTCGCTCTCACAACAATCGCCGCACATGGCATGGCGACGGCGATGCTTAGAAAGTCTTAAATGGGTTCTCCGTGCTCTTGCGCACCTCATGGTGCGGTGGCGGTGAGGGCTGGGGTGGCCCGACGCGGCGATGCGACAGTGAGGAGCAGCGGAGGAGCTACGGCTACATGCTAACGATGAAGCCAGTGACACTTCCAACTAACAAATGCGCGCATGAGCATCTACGAAGTACTAGCAGTATACCGGAGGTGAAGAGGGGCTTCGGGGAAGCTCAGAGAAGGCCGGCGACGTGAACCGAGGTGGCGGCGGTGGAGCTTCACGTGGAGGAGGCATTTGGGCTAATGGGGAATCTCGGGGAGGCTTGAGGAAGCTTGAGGGTGTCCTTGCGATGCTCCTAGTGCAGCCAATCGACACGAGATTCAGTGAGACTCCAGCGGTGACTACGGTGGCGGAAATGACCGGAGATGGGGAAGAAGCAGGCTCGGGCGCGTTCCTGTGAATGAAACGTTAAATCAGATGAGGGAAAGGGATCATGGTGCCCTAGAACACATGATGACGTAGATAGAGAAGAAAGATCTCCACTGGTGCGGCCAGAACAACGATGGTGGCATGGTGGCCGAAATGGAGCTTTAGCGCTCTAGGTGTTTAAGCTCAATGGAAGAGGAGAAAAGGAAGGGGAATGACGGGAGTGGTGAGGAAAGGGAGAAAGGAAGCTCGTGGTGGCCTTTTATAGGCAGAGGGCAAAGGAATCGCGAGAGAGAGGCAAATGCCTGCGGGCAAAGGTGGCGATGCGCTTGGAGGTGGCGACGGGACTCTAGGCAGGGTTGGCGAAGAACAGGGCAGGGAATGGGTGCGGTGAGATGACAAGGACAGTTGGGGCGGCGAAAAATCGGTAGGGCAAAGAAACTGCTTACAAGATGGCGAGGCGCCATGATGTCAGGCCGGCGAGGCCAAAGCGAAGCCGATTTAAGCTCCTGGCAAAGGGGACCCACTATCAGTGAGAGGGAGAGGAGGGATTAGGTTAGGATTTTTTTTTATTTAAAGCTGATTTATTTGCCGAATTTGTATACTGATCAAACTAAGTCCAAATTTTATGAAAAGTTAAAAGTTTTGTGAGGACTCTTGACCTAATGTAGTTTCTCTGGTAAATTTCTCAGGAGTTTATCTCTTATGTGATTTTCTCAAAAATTCGTATAAGTTTATGTTCTTATGCATTTGCATTTATTATTTTTAGCAAAGTCTCACATAAGTTGTTTAGTAAATTTTTCCTGAGAAATTATGCCCAGAATAATTCTCTCATCTAATATTTTTTTCTTTGCTTTATCTTGTTTTTTTAAGTGCGTGTTTGTTTGTATTTCATTATTTGTTTTTAAACCAACATTCAAATTTCAAACATGGGTAGATTTTCATATGCAACATAATCAAAATATTTTTTCCAATGCATTTCTATTATGTATTCTCAAATCATGGGTTTTGGGATGTTACACTTTTCTCCATTCCTTTTTCCCAATTGGTTTTTTGAATGAGTTTTTGATGAGACATTTGCATATCATTGTCTATTGCTCAATGGGAAGTGTTACGAAACCTAATTATAGGCAAAAGACTAAACTGCACCTTGAGGGCTTTCACCACCTATAGGTCGTAAATACGAGGATCCCCATATACAAGATAAAAGATGAATAAAGATATTGAATCTCCTCCGTATATTTTCTCCCTCTCTTCGGTGTTCATCTTGTGTGATTAGATTGGTTATTTAATACCCATATGTGTAATGTCCATCGCCAATTTTTTTGTGATATATTTTTTCCCTGAGGTGACGTGTCCCCAGCGCTTGCCCGGTCAACTGAACCCGAATTCTCTCCCCCGAGCCGCTCATTCAAAGGGGGAAATGGACGGAGATGGAGGAACCTCCCCCAAGGCCCTCCCCCTGAATTTTTTTTTTCCAGTCAACCTAGCGGCGCAGGCTGCAGCAGCCGCTGCCTACATATACGCCTCGCGCTCACCACGAGTGGCACTCCACGCCCGAGGCAAATCAGCTGCGCCAGTAGGCACCACCACACTTAGTACCGCGAAAACAACAGCTACCGCGTCCATGGCTCGAGCCGCAGGCGCCGCGCCGGTGCTGCTCCTCCTGCTGCTCCTCGTCGCCAGCGACGACGACGCGGCACAACTGCGTCGCGGCGGCGAGGCCCGGTATTCCGCAACGGTAATACGGCCATCTCCTTACCTACCTAGCTAGCTGTTGTATACATGTGGCCATATCAAAATTGTCGATTTGGTATTCGGTTTGTCGACTTGTTTAAGCTATTATACGATCCATGTTTACAACATGCGTGATAGGATAATGCTAGGACTTAGGACTCCACGTCGGGTGAGTGAACTAGTGAAGTCTTGTCTTTTCTCTTTTTTTTTCTTTGTTTCTTTCTTTTTTGGGGGGAAGTGAAGCATTTGCTGGCGCATAGAGTGGTATGGTAGATTTAGCATTCGAATTTAGAGGTTCACTGCGAGAACAGCGTTTACAACATTCCGCAATAGTACCGTAGCAAATACTACAGCAGCAACAGGACATATGTGGCAGCAAAAAAAAAAAAACACCGTAGCAAACACTGTAGCTATTATATCACCCTTTGATTTCTTGATCGACCAGGATTACTCTCGGTGCTATGCATCGTAGATATCTGCGTTGAATTCTCAATCCAGATTTACGAGGACCACACGGCTACAGTGAAGTAGTGGAATTTTTGGCCCGTTCCCTTGCTGGCCTGTATGCTGTAGGTAGCATGGGCTACCGTCGAAGGCCACTTCTACCCTACGGTCTAGCGTACCAACTGGGCCGAATATTATCGGAGTTTTTTTGAGTGACGATATACTATAGATTGGTCTGATTAGATTAAAGCTGAAATATCAGGTGACGGTAGAATTTGCACTAAATTCGTATTTTTCACCTGATATACTATAGATTGGTACGATTAGATAAATTCAAAATAGAAATGGCACATAGTTTATGCTCGTTGATAATTATCATCAGGTAATTAGTTTATGCTCGTTGATAATTATCATCAAGTAATACAGAGATGTTAGCAAGTAACTTGTAGAGCTGACAACAATTAATGTAGCAAATAATATATAGAGCTAGCAACTAATGTAGCAAATAATATTTAGAGCGAGCAAGTAATGTATATTTACTAGCAACTAATGTAGAGTCATCACTAGTAGTTGATTTCACAAAATCACTGATAACTATCATCAAGTAATAGATATGCTAGCAAGTAACATTTAGAGCTGTCAGCAACTAATTTAGCGAGATACTGGCAATATATAGGTTAGAAGAAGCATTATCACTCTATTGTTAAAACATATCCTTTTGTTCCGTTCTTCGTGTGGAATAGAACAATGCAAACATAATAAAAAAATCGGAGACTTGATTAATTACATATAGTGTTTCAAAGCAAAAACGAAACATGGCATGTTAGGCGTGTCCAACCAAGATTAATGGTCTGTTTGGTTTGTTACAAACGTGGACTAAACATAATTTTGATAACGCCAATGAAAATTGGCTGTCGTTTGGTTTGTTATCAATATTTGGTAATAACAACAAAAATTTGATAACACCGGCGAAATTCAACGTCACACGAAGACAATCCGAGAATGAGAAAATCGCTCACTAAAAATTAATAATGGTAAGATTTAGCTTTGTGGCAATCCAAACAACGATCTTTTTGCTAAACTTTTTCTATGGGCAGCTGTCAAATCTCAAAGGAGCCCATTATTGACCGGCACGGCACACGGCAATGGCGGACTCACCGGACAAGTTCCGCGGCTCGCCTCGGTTCCGCGCCTCCGGGCTCACCCGCCGATGACGCACGCACGCCTCATCAAATCTCAAAGGAGCCCATTATGCGCACGGCGCGGCTGCCGTGGCGGACTCACTGAGACAAGTTCCGCGGCCGCCTCGGTTCCGCGCCCCCACCCATGTCTGTCAAATCTCAAAGGAGCCCATTGCGGCGTCTACCGGTGCCTACAATGGCGGACTCGCCAGACAAGTTTCGCATCCCAGGCCGCCCACCCATTGCGCGTGTTGAATAATCCTTGATGACTCGTTATTGCATTTGCTAGTTATTGTGTTTTATTTCTTGTAATGTTTCCTGTTTTAAGTTTGTTTGCATGGCTAAGTTATATCGCTAGTTATGCCACATGTAGCACCTTCGATCGTGGTGCATGACCCAGCTGGCTGCTACTTATGGCGCTAGTCATGGGATCGTGGGTCATTAGCTTTTCGTTACTCTTTAATCGTATGAATAAAAGGAAGGAAAACAGAAAAGCTGCAAGTTGAAGTTGAGCAGCACAATTTCCCAGTGTCTCTATCTTCTACAAAGAAAAACTCTGTTTGCTGTCTAGTTGGATCGTGTGTGGGTGTTCGACTTCCAGAGATTCCCGTGTGTAGAAGCCAGCAAGGCTAACAATTGGTATCAGAGCTTCGTACTCTCCTGCCTGTGAAGATGTCGCGCGACGGCTCAGAGTCTCCATCGCGTTCCAGGACCCGCATCAAGGATGGCCTGAGTAGCGGCGGCACTGGCCGCGCACTGGTGGTACCGCCGGTGAGGGAGGGAGCTGTGACCCTCCAATGCCCCATGCTCACGGAGAGCAATTACGGGGTATTGGCGGTGAAGATGAAGATCATCAAGCGTGCGCAAGGAATATGGGCGGCAGTGGGGGGCGAAGAATTGGTCGATGAGAGGAAAGACCAGATGGCTCTCACCGTCATTGTCCAAGCTGTGCCAGAGGCCGTTGTAATGGCCATATTCAAGAAGGAGACGGCAAAGGAGGCTTAGGACGCGCTCAAGGAGATGCACGTTAGGCGAAGAACGTGTTAAGAAGGCATGCATTCAAACTCTCAAGAGAGAGTTTGAACACATCTACATGGGAGACTCAGAGAAAATCACTGAGTTTGCCTTGAAGCTCACCACCATGGTCAACGAGATACGTGCACTCGGTACCAAGGTGGAGGAGAGCGTTGTCGTGGAGAAGCTCCTACGCTCTGTCCCTGACAAACTCATACCGATTGTCGGCACCATTGAGCAATGGGGTGATGTATCAGCGATGTCGGTGATGGAGGCCATCGGACGCTTAAGGGCATATGAGGAGCGCTTGAAGGGGCGATGGCGCAACAAAGAAGAAGGAGAGCACCTGCTGCTCACGCACACCGAGTGGGATGTGAGGACCCCCGGGTTATCTCCGTAAGACCGAGACTAAGCATGGTCTTAAGGACATAACTCTAGGGCCTCAAGTAAATGGATTCCAACTTAACTCAATCTCAGTGAAAGGCTTAACTACAAACTAGAGCCCCGACGATCATGTGCACTGCTCCTCTGCGAGCACTACATAATTGTCGGTTCTCCAACAAGTCAAGCACTACACTTAGTGAGTTAAATAGGAAGCCACGAATAGCGAGTATGCAATCATATTGGCTCCCAAGATCAGCGACCAATATGCTCATACTCTCATACAACGTTGATCACATCCATACAACAGCATACATAGATAGTTCAAAAGACATCCAACATAATATTTAAAGTCTACATCTATTACAAACGGCCGACTGGCCAAATTCAAATAAGAGTATTAAGTAGCAGTAGAAGCAAGTAATTAAACCAAAAGACCAGCAGTGGTATGCCCATATCCCATCGGCAACCGACTGGGAGTTAAATGATAGCATTACTCATTAGCGTCACCAAAATCGGCGCTAACAAGCTCAACGGGCTCATACCCTTCCTCACCTGAAATTGTAGCAACCGGTTGAGTACAAAGGTACTGCAAGTCTTACACAAATAAAAATTAGTTATGCTAGAGGTTGTTCCAAAGGATGGCTCATATTGGCTTAGTTTTGCAAAAGAGACGCAACAATTTACAACCTACACATACTAGTTTTTCAAGTGCCATTTCAAAATCAGATTTGAAGTAGAAGTAAAGCATGTGAATAAGTAGTAAATTGAATAACAAGTGAATCATCCAAATAACAAAGTGGCTGTCCACTTTGATACAACAACATACATGAACATCCCATTCATGACAATACCAAGTTATAACCACAATTTTAATTCCAAGTCTAACAATTAGCAGCCACAAACTCAAGCGGTCGTCCATAACCGCGGACACGGCTATTCGAATAGATTTATACACTACAGGGGTGTACTACTTTACCCACACAACTTGATTAGCCTGTAAGCCTCCAGATGCCTCCGAATATAGCATACTTCCTATGGTATGCCGGGCGGGTAAACCAAGACTTAGTATTTTTCAACAAGTTGATATTATTGAGTTGAATCACCCATGCGCGACGTAACCCCACTTAGGTTAGGCTATACCACCTACCAACCAAATGGACACGCAAGTTGTGCCGGGAATACCGACCCAATGAATAAAGCTTAAATAGGGCTCACCCTCACAATAAAGAATTGCAATTGGCACCCTACAAAACATATATGCGATGGAACACATATACGTCCTCACACCACCAATCATCAACTCAACAACATCAACCCCTTACTTAACCAAGTAGCGCCCATACGCCACGTGTGATAGCACGAGTTTTGCTTGAACCGTAGGTACCCAAAGTTCGGTCCTTAATTGTCTAGACAAGTCCATCACTTACCCAAGCTCGTGCACAAAGACACCATCATTTGTCTAGACCAAAAGCTCATTTAAAATGATAAAATTTAACTCATAAAACAGATACGAAGATCTGAAACAAAAGCATAAAGTGGTAGTTGTGTTTATCCCATAATTGTCGGGTTATTCCCGACAATCAACTACCGGTTCTAGACTTGCATGGCTAAGAAAACCCGAACAATATATTTCAAACATCCTAACTCAAGCATGTGGCACTGGAATAATTCAAGTATAACCTCAATGAATTAGGAGATAACTAATCTACACATCACAAAAATAGCGACATTATTAAAATAGCATGCAAGCAATTACCATTGCACTAACTTAACAAAACCGGGATTAAATAAGATGCAAAAGAAAGTTCAAATGATGCTTGCCTTGCTGGAAGCTCAGCTGCTCTCCCTCGATGGCGTATAGGTCAATATCGATAGGCTCGGATCTATATAAATACAATCTATTAATAAACATCGAGAAATACCTCAAAATTAAAAATGCTAAAAAATGCATGATTTTTCTACAGTAGATAAATCATGATTTTAGATGAATTTAGGTGAAATAATTAATTCATTTAAAGTTGTGGAGTGAAAGTTATACTAGTTTGAATTTCAGCTTTCGATATGTCCTCTTTGAGTAATTTAATTATGAGGTCAAACTTTGTAGAGCAGTAGTGGGACAAAGGATTATATGGATAAATAGAGGATATTAATACAAGTCCAAAATAGTTGAGTTTACCTCATTTCGAGTTTTATGATTTAGTTATGAATTTCTAAAGTTATCAGCATTTCCTTTTGTAAAAATAATAGTGTTAATGGATCACTCTCCAAAATAATACTCTCTGCTACAGAGACATGTTTGAAACAAATTTTAATATAAAGTTAATTAAAAATTAAAATTATCAAAAGTGGTTTCATCCATTTTGGAGTTAAAATGAATTTGTTATGCATTTTAGAAGTTAATACCCATTTCCAGTGTGTAAATTAACATATTTCGAATTTTCTAAGCCGTTTATTATTTTTCTTATCGGGGTTATTCTAGCCGCGGTCACTGACCAGCGGGACCCCGGGTCAACCGTTGACTTGGTCCAAATTGACGCAGCCCAGCTGCGAATGAAAGCGTATTCTAAAAAAATGCGTTTTCCTAATACCAACACGTACTTCCCATTTAAGCATATAAAGAATATGTTTCCCTTAAAGGAAAACGTATCCTCAAACCTGCCTCACACTAAACCGACCATGGCCCACATGTCATTCTCGTTATGGCCAATCATTATCGAAATTAAACCAGATTTCGGCGAGAGATCTTCATCATTAATTATTAATCATCGCAATTAAGATCCTAATTACGCCGTTCTGCTGCTTGGTCGGAATCGCCACGCTGCTGCGTTTAGGCGGAGATGGTTTACTTGCACTTCGCCCGGCAGTGGTCTCGCCGGTCTAACTAAGGGTCGGAATGGAGAGCTATGAGCAGCAAGACACCTCATGGTAACGGTGACGGTGGCTAGGATGTCGTCAGATCGCGGCTAGCCGACGGTGAGCGAAGGTGACCCACGACCTTAAGTGCATGATGCCACCCGATGATGCATTGGCCGAAACAATGTGCGCATGAGCTACTGGGAGGTACAGTGAAGCTTACCAAAGTGAAGGAGAGGCCGGAGGAGCTTGGGGGTGGGTTGGCCACGGTAATGGCGACGGCGGTGGCAAGCTCCACGAGGGGAAAGCTCTTTGTGCAACAACACCAAAAAAAAGAGGTAGAGACGGCTTCAGTGGGTGGTGTAGATGGTGTGGATGAAGGTAATCGAGGAATAGCTTACCAAGATGGCAATGGTACAGTGAACAGTGCGTTCGGCCGAAAATGGGGCTAACTTAAATACAAAGCGCTCCGAGAAGCAATCAAGCAATTAGTTGAGGGAAAGATTAGTTAGACCCTAAGACACATCGTGACGTGAAAGAAATTGAGAGGAGCTCATCGGAGACGAAAATGGCAAGAAGGGTCACTCGGTGTGCGCTCTAGAAGCTCCAATGGCACGATGGTGTCCCGTGAGCTATGAGTAGAAACGAAGCCGCGCGTTAGCAAAAATGGGGATGTCAAGGAAAGTAGGAGCCAAAGAATCCTTGAGGCACGGATCTTACCGAAGTAATGAGCTTGAGCAAGCTTCCCTCCCCTTAGTCAACAGAGGAGAAGTGAGGAGATTACTAGGGGGTAGAGGGGGTATTATCCCCGGGCGAGAGATTCGAGGCGGAGGCGGCGTCAAGTGGAGAACGTCCCTGAGTGGCCAACGGCAGTGGTGGATTAATGCCGTCGCCGTTACCGTTCTGTCTTGAGACGCCGAGCCTTCAGCGCCGTGGCGCTCAGCGTCTGCCGTGTGCCAGGAAGAAGATTCAGCAGTGGGCGGTCGGCGACTTCGGTGCCCATGCGACGGGTTAAGTGACTCGGTCGCGACCGTTGGATCTCGGATGGACAAATTCGGATTAAGAAGAGGGGCGCTCAGATCGTCCTGAAGGGGTACGAGATTTGGGCCGATGAGGTTCCATCCAACGGCTCACGTGTGGTGCAGCTAGGGGGTTGGGTTGAGTCAGTTCGCCGCGTCTGACTCAAGTCGGTCCAACAGTGTCCGAATTTGAAATTAGGTTTGACTAAGAAACAAACCAGCTTCTCTACTTTGACCAAGGTGCTAAAAATAGGAATAAAATTCCTAAAAATGTGAAATAAATCACAGGGCTTCCTGGGTAGGTCTAGTATCCATAAAAATTATTGGACACTACTTTTCATGTTATATTGTGTATAATTTAAATTCAAACTTAGTGTATGTCATTCAATTGTGTTTGAATTTTCTTAGGGTTTAAACCAGTCCCAAAAATTTGAAAAAAATTATATTAATTCTTTATAATTGTTCTAGTATTTGAATAAATTATTTCAGAAGATGAATAAGAGTTTATGTTCTTGTTTTTCTTTTGGAGCTTATAATTGAGTTGTAGGTTTAACTTTGTGTAAGATTTCCCAAGTGCAATAAATAATGCAAATGCTTGAAAACAATGATGCATGCTAATGAGATGCATAGTAATCCTCTTTATTAATCTGGGGATGTGACATGGGAGGCCAAAGCCGCCAAAGAGAAGAGGAGCGGCGAGGACTCCGACAGCGGCACGAAGAAGAATGGTGGGCACGGCGATGGCCGTGGCCGTGGCAAAGACGGCGACAAGAAGAAGCACCGCGAAAAGTTTGACAAGTCGAAGGTCCAGTGCTTCAATTGTCGAGAGTTCAGCCATTTCGCGTCCGAGTGTGATGAGCCGAAGAAAGGACGGGTGTATCTCACCGTCCAAGAGGACAATGAGCCGGCTCTCCTAATGGCTATGGCATGCGAGCATGCCATGGACGTCGTCATGCTGAAGAAGGAGGAAGAGGGGGAGGAGTGGCTCGCACGCACCAAGAAGAGGGACCAAGGCGGCAACTCTTTCGGTAGTGATAAGGGTAGCGACAGCGGTGGCGGCAGCGGTGGTGACAACCGCCGCAAGCCGAACCGTACCGAGCAGGTCCACCTGATGAAAGCCGACGACAACGAGCCTACGCTTCACATGGCGCAGGTGTGCACACTCACCGAGGCATCCGTGGGCGCGGGTACTGACGTGGTGCTCAACGAGGTGCACATGCAGGTGCATCTAGGCGCGAGGAGGACGCCCAAGACGACACTTGGTACCTAGACACTGGTGCCAGCAATCACATGTCTGGGTGCCAAGCAAGCTTCATAGAGATGGATGAGGGCTTCACCGGCTCTGTTAAGTTCGGCGAAGGCTCGGTGGTGGAAATACACAGGCGTGGCATCGTGCTGTTCACTTGCCGGAATGGGGAGCACTTTGCACTGACGGGGGTGTACTACATCCCACGACTGCGTAGCAACATAGTGAGCCTCGGACAGCTCGACGAGAATGGCTACTCACGATCCGCGACCGACAGCGTCGCATACTTGTTTGGGTAAACCGTACTTGCAACCAGCTCTATGTGCTTACCTCGGCATTACAGCGTCGGCGGACTGCGGTGACACGATGGCACACGAGCCGCGTGGCACGGCGGGCAACCCGCACTGCACGCAGGTGAGCAGCGTGGCATGACATTAGGCCGGCGGCCAGCGGCTTGACAGGCGGCACGGGCATGGCGGGACGAGCAGCGCAACGAGCGGCGCGGTTGGCACTGAGCCGCGTCATGTTCTAGGAGCTGTGCACAAGGATCAGCATCGTCAAGCGCATTAAGGATTAGAGAGTATTTGTTGAATAATCCTTGATGACTGGTTATTGCATTTGCTAGTTATTGTGTTTTATTTCTTGTAACGTTTCCTGTGTTAAGTTTGTTTGCATGGCTGAGTTATATTGCTCGTCATGCCACATGTAGCAGCTCGATCATGGTGCATGACCTTGCTGGCTGCTACTTATGGCGCTAGTCATGGGATCGTGGGTCATTAGCTTTCAGTCACTCTTTAGTCGTATGAATAAAAGGAAGGAAAACAGAAAAGCTGCAAGTTGAAGTTGAGCAGCACAATTTCCCAGTGTCTCTGTCTTCTACAAGAAAAACTCTGTTTGCTGTCCAATTGGATCGTGTGTGGGTGTTCGACTTCCAGAGATTCCCGTGCGTAGAAGCAAGAAAGGCTAACAATGGGCAGCTTGCGTGCCCGGACGCCGACAATGGCAGACTCACCGGACAAGTTCCGTGGCCGCCTTGGCTCCGTGCTTAGCGGGCCATGGCGCCTCGAGCTCACCTCGGCGACCTCATCGCCTGCACCTTCTCCGGCGCGGCGGCCGTCGACGTTTTTTTATTATTAAAGGACTTCATCCCAGCTTTTATAGAAAGCCAAATAACAAGTTTTTACAGCTAACGACTTAGTGCAAACATGCTGGGGAGACCAGCTTACCAGATACACTCAAGAACGACAGACATCTAGACCAAAATGACAACCGAAACACCGACATCCAGACCAGAAAATGACCACAGTCAGATGGAAGAACACCTCAAAAAAGGTACAAACCAAACATACGACGAACAGGTCACTGAAGGTAATTACAAGCAGACAGAAACTGAGTGTCAGACCCGGATTCTGAGAATCCAGATCCTCTGTGAAATCACTGTGCTATTCCCTGGATCAGTAGTTAGCACTTCACAGTACACATTGCTGAATCATTCATACCGGCGTGAACTGAAATATTAAATATTACAACCAATGAGTGACATAGACCACGTCGGGTCGAGTTTTACAAAAGGGCGAGCAGGCCAAATGGATTACATCACATAAAAGCAACGTAAACTACAATAAAGCAAAAAGCGAGTAGGGCTCATCTCACACGTGCACAGCGATCGGGATAACCTGTGTACGACGGATGTTAACCAAGAGTTGGATAATATCAGTTGTACACGGGTACCAACGAGTCTACTTAGACTGGGCGAGACCTAAACTACAGAACTATGCTACTCCTTGTCGTAGTCTTGTCCATCATCTCCTGGGCCATCGTAGAAAGCGTAGTCTCCGTCGTCTTCATTATCTGAAGGGTTGGGGAAGAAGCGAGGATGAGCACTACTACCGTGCTCGCGAGCCAACACACAATGCAATTATATACATGCAAGGCTTAACAAGGATGGCTCAGGTTCTTTTATTTGCGAAAGCCAGTTTTGCAATATTATAATTACAAATCCTATGATTTAGCGTTTTTAACAAATTTGCAATTTTAAAAGATTAATGTGCAATAATTATAATAGTAGAGATTCCATCCGGCGGAAACTCTACCAATGCATCCTTTCAATTGGGGCTGCCCCCAAAGACCACACCCACTGAGCTTGGCGACTCAGGAGAAATCCAAAACAAGGCTAGGTGAGCCCTTCCACCATTTCCATCCCACCCACAAAGTTTTTGAAATAGAACTAACTCAAGTTATGATTCCCATGTCCGCTTTTGTAAAGGCACTACTTTTAAACAGCTTTTAGACTCTGCAGAGGTTTGTACACTTACCCACAAGAGATAGTCATACAGTTACCCCACATGATTCCGTAGTCATGTAGTTGGGCGGCAAATCCACAATAACTTTTCTAATTACCTCGCCCTTCCGTCATCTCACCCATATGGGGTTGCACCCATACGTTCATGTGGGATGTTACCCCACGCCGGGTAGTTAGTTTACCCCGGACGAGCAACTTCACCCTTGCCTCGGTGTCCCTTTCAAGCCTTATTTACATAAGCTTGCATGATACTTTTTTTTCCACCGTGTGAGACACATTCAGGGTTTAATAATTGTACTAGGCCAAGTTGCACTTTGCAGACTTGTGGTTGCACATGTTTAACATGGAGGTCGTGACAAGATTAAGTCCTTAGGGTTATCTGGGCGGTTCATTCCACAAGCCAACCAACCATGTGCTCCCCGAGCACCCACCGCCTCACCATCCGCCCAGATAGAACTAGCAATGGGGTTTTTGAGAAGTAAACCAATTTATTTTCACAACCTTTAGCCAATGGACCACCATTGACTACCCAAAATATTTTATGTTTGAGGAAATGATGATTGGGGTATTGAATACCCCGGTACTTAAGCAAGACTAGCATGTCGCTTAAGTACAACCTATAACTAGTATTACCATATAGTTACTAGGGTGACAAGGATTAACAGATTCAAGTTATCAAGGATGGCATATTAATTTAATTAATCAACAAGTGGGTATTTAACTACCTTAAGCTTTAACATACATTTGATAAAGAAATAAAGCATGCAATTTTGCTAATTTAAACGAATATAATTTGCATAAAATGTAGGATCAATATGGTCAAAGTATTGACTCGCCTTGGTTAAAGGCTAGGGATCTTGGTCTTGATCGACTTGTGGGTCGCCATGTCTTCAAATCCTAATCGGCGAGAATACTGGGAAAAAGACACAACGGCAAAGAGAGCAAATAAATAAATAAGGAACAATAAATAAACTCCAAATTAATCAAGTCCTATGCCATTAGCAAGATCTTGATTTAACAAATTTTTAGAAATTTATTTCATAATTTTTGGAGTTAAAACGGAGGAGATATGAATTTTTGAAGATTAAATGAATTAGAAAAAGAGGAGAGTCTATAGAACAGTGCATGGACCCGGTCCATGCGCACAGGGCTAGGACGATCCACGCGCATAGTAAAAAGGAGGGTCCCACATGGCAGCCTAAAGGGAGGGGAGGTCAAGCATGACTTGTGGGCCCAAAATCCCAACTAAATCCCCAACTCAAATCCAATTCCCCATTCTGATTTCCCAAATTGAGTTCCCAACCTTCTTAGAGTCGAAACAGGAGGGGCAGGAGGTGCTTTCGGGTGGCGCTGCCGCAAGCGGGCGCCAAGGCTGTGCTGAGAAGCAAGGGCGAGGCCGGCATGGATGGGAGGGGCGGCGGGCCGGGAGAGGGCGGCAAGGCGTGCGTGATGGCGGCGCGACGGGCAAGAGGGCGGAGGCGGGAGCGGAGGCGCGAGGGCGCAAGGCGTCAGTGGGGGAGGCCGACCGGGTGGTCGGGTGGCTCGGGGACGACGGCCAGCCAGCGGCGACGGCGTGGGGCGGAGAAGGAGAGTCGCGGCGGCGGCACTTCCCGGCGACGGAGAAGACGAAGGGAGGAGGGGGATGGAATCCCCGCATCACGGGGCACTCCGTGACGCGGTCGGCCGGGGCGGCGACTCACCGGAGCGGCGACGAGGCGAGGAGGCGGCGCGGCCAAGGAGAGGGAGCGGCTTCGGGCTCTATGGGTTTTACCAGGGGCTCGGGGCGGCGTGGGAGCTCAAGCATGGGGGATGGAGGGCTTTATAGGGAGCCATGGCGCAGGAGGACGAGGGGGGTCCGGTTCGGAGCGCGGCACGGTCCCGAGGCGGCAAGGACGACAAGTCTTGTGGCGGAGGAGGCGCCCGGCGAGGACGTCGGGCTCGAGCTGCGGCTTCTGCGGTCATGGGCGTGCGTGTGTGACGCAGTGCACGGCGCGGCAAGTGGCGGCAACCTTGACGGGTTGGTGGCGACAAGACAAAGCGAGCAGCGGAGAAGCGGTGGCTGCAGCTTCTTGACCCGGCGGCGTCGCGACCATGCCGAGTAGGTGGCGGCGGGGAGGCTGGTGGCGACGCAAGCATAGCGGCGGGTTACGGAGAAGAGAGAGGAAGAAGATGACCACGCGTGCGCACAGGAAAGAAAAGGGGAAGGGAGAGAAAGACAGGGGCCTAGGAGGTAAGTCCTAAAACGGGTGTTACATTGAGAACAGGAAGGAAGCCAGCACGCGAATCAGCTATCTGCCGTAGTTGACCATGTTGAAGCTCTCCGGACTTCAAAGTTTCTCGAGAAACATCCACAAAATCCCTTTCCACCCCTTTGGTTAGAATCCTCCAATCTTGCAAACAAGATATAAGATTGAAAATCACATCCATAGGGTTTCTAGGCAAATTCTTCTCAATCGCCATACGGTTCCTACATTTCCAAAGCGCCTAGCGAAAAGTCGCAAAACTAAACAAAATGGCATTATAGTAGTTAGCTCTTATCCTCAAGCCGCTTGAGTGAAAATCGTCGAGAGAAGTAGGAATTCTATTCCACTTGCAAGTTTCCTTTACACAAGTCCAAACAAAGTTAGCAAGCACACGTTAAACAAAATATGATCAATAGTTTCTTTACCACCACGAGAGCACCTAAGTTTCTTCTCCTTTCCACCCCTTTTTCTTAAAATTTGAGCAATGAAGGAGCTCGATCTAGATAGCATTGCCAAAGAAAAATTTTAGCCTTTAAGGAATTTTACTTTTCCAAAGTTTTCAAACTTAATGCAAGTAACCCTCAAACACCAACTGATTATACAAAGATCTGACAGTAAACCGCCCACTCTTCTCAAAACACCAAGAAACATTGTCCATCTCATTATTAAGATTAGTGTTAAGAATAAGATCTTTCAAATGATTCCACTGATTCATCTCTTCTCCACCGAAGGTTTTGACAAATCAGATCGCCCACCCTTGTTACGAAGGCAATCACCACTCGATCTCGAGGTACTTACAAATATTAAACAACTTGTCGAACAAAATTTTCAAAGGATGCTTCCCATCCGGACATCCGACCAAAATGATGTGTTACAGCCATTGCCAATATCAAAGGACACACCTCTGTTGAAAAGACCTTTCACCTTCTGTAAACTTTTCCAAAATTGTGATCTTTTGCAGGATTACGCGTCTTTAAAAGCACCCTCAGGGAAAATATTTGGCTTTAATAATCTGAGCCACAATTCATTGCTGTCCCTGTAAATTCTCCAGATCCATTTTACAAGAAGACAAATATTCATAATTCTAGTATTTATCACCCCTAGACCGCCATAATCTTTGGGCCTGCAAATTGCCTCCCATTTCACCATATGATATTTGAATTTGTCACTAGGGCCTCTCCAAAAAAACCGGGATCTAATAGAGTCCATCCTTTTATGACACCCCTCACTTAACCGATCAATGCCGCCGACCTCGCCGCCGACCGGGCCTCCATCCGCTTCCAGGTACGCGCCAATCGAAAAACAAAAAGAAAAGGTCTCACACCTTTGCACTGCTCCTCCTGGCGCCACAATCTCATCTTGGTTTGCTGTCTCGGTGGTCGGTACCGGTTCTTGCATGCAGGGTTTGGCGCCCGGAGGTGTCTCTGTTCATGGAGGACGAGATCCCGGTGCTCGGGTTCGACAAGGAGCTGCCGCTCAGCGAGGCGTGCTCAGGATGGACTTCAGCAGCACGCTCAACGATCAGCTGAGGGCTTCTACAGGAGGTATATATGGGTTCTTTCTGGCATTTGTGTTGTACGGTGTGTAAGCATCTCATGGAAGTCACTGAGTCACAGTTGAAATGGAAAAGGAAAGAATTCTGAATTCAGCCTTTTTTGGGTTTTCTACCTTATGCCGTGATCCTTTGTATAACCCCAAGGTTCGTGATCACCCGTAGCAAATCATGGCTTTGTAGGGAAAAGAGATAACAATTTGAAAAGGTGTTTTGCCCATGCTTGCTTGCGTTGGGAACTTTTTTTGTGCAAGCATGTGCTTGGTTGAGAATTTGCTATGAAACTGTGCTATCAGGAGTTGTTTTGACAATTTGTGCGTAGGATTCATGTGAGTTTATTCTTGGTCTTCATGTTTTTTTATGCCATTTGATTGCAGCAAGTATAAGGGGGAGACAAAAAATATGGCGGTGACACAGTTTGAGGCTGTGGATGCTCGACGGTGCTTCCCCTGCTGGGATGAGCTTCCGTTCAAGGTGATTATGATAGCAGTACAGAATATTCAGAAATCAGATTTTGCTTGTCTAGGTGTTTGATAGTTTGATGTACTACATTTTAGTTTTCTGAGCGACATTTTTACTGTACTCGTAAGTTGAATATAAATGTGGAACCAAATTCCACTTCTTCAACACATGACTTATGTTCTTTGCATACATGTGCACCAAGAATATTAAAGAAGTCAGATCTATTTTTCAACATTTTCCCTCTTGCTATTTCGATTTTTCAGGCCAAGTTCAAGCTAACACTCGAAGTTCCATCTGAGCTGGTAGCACTGTCCAACATGCCAGTAGCTAACGAGACAGTTGCTGGTCCTATCAAGATTGTCCATTATGAGGAATCACCTCTAATGTCAACTTATTTAGTGGCCAAGTTGTTGGCATGCTTGATTATATAGAGGTGTAACATCAGAAGGTATCAGCTCCATTTTTCACATTACTTTGACATCATCCGTTCAAAGTGTTGGAGTCATCTTTTTTCTTTCTTTCCCTTTCCATTCATTAATTTGTTTAATTTTATTTCAGGCACCAAAGTTCGTGTGTACACTCAAGTTGGTAAGAGTAATGAAGGAAGTTTGCACTAGATGTTGGAGTGAAGTCGCCGATCTCTATAAAGTAAGGACATAATTAATTGATGTTAATGAATAGTCTGTCGAGCTGTGGTTGTTACTAGATAGAATCAGTAACAAAAGGTTTATTTCTAGAATCAGTAACAAAAGGTTTATTTTCTCAATGGTTTAGTTACTTGACACTCCATATCCACTCCCAAGTTGGATATGGTTGCTATCTCGGATTTTGCTGTTTGGAGCCATGGAGAACTACGGATTGGTCACTTTCCTGAAGTAGCTTTGCTTTTGATGAGCAGTCTTCATCGGCATCCACCAAGCGTAGCGTATATATCATACTCAAAAAGTTGTATAGTTGCATTTCTTTTCACCATTTACAGTTTACTTCTTAAATAATGTATGACTATCATACATAATTATTCTATAATTCATTCAGTTGATAGTGAGTTTGTTTAAGTAGTTAGACCTTTTCTTTGGGATGATCAAATTCAAGCTGCTTAAATATCCTTCTTTATTGATCTCAAAGATCTATTACATTTAGGTTGCAATTATCTGTGGCTCATGAATCGCTCGTCAATGGTTTGGCAATCTTGTAACCATGGAATGGTGGACTCACTTGTGGCTAAACGAGGGTTTTGCTACATGGGTAATCAATTTGACACCTTCTCTTCTCTCATTTCTTCTTATTTAAAGCTTTAAATTCGATTTCATTTGAAGGGAAACGGCTGCATTAACCTCTTCCACAATGTCATGCCTTGATTGTGCAGCCCATCATTGCACCACTGCCGTTTCTTACGTTTCCAATTTGAACCGACATTGTTGTTGCCCCTAGTTCTTTGTCTTCCTAACGATTCGACTCTCGGTTGAAGCTATATATATTGGCATGCTATCTCTTCATCGATCCTTTGCACTCTCCCCAACTTTTAGAATCATCGGAGTCATCTCATTTCTGATTTTTTTCATTGGCAGTAGCTTCATCCATTCCACATAATCTTCATTTTGGTGAGCTATTCTTCAAATCATTGCCACCCACACCGCCGACCAGCCCTCTGCCATCCTCTCACGACACCATGAGTTGATCTTGTTTGGTTGCTTGTCGTTTGTTTGCCTTCTGTTAGGTTCTTGAGATAGCTTTTATGCTTTCGCTTACGTATTGAAGAAAGAAGATGAACAATCTTTGCTACTAGTTATTTCACTTGATGCTTTGCACATGATAATGTTTTTTGAGATTTTATTTTCTAGAATTTTGTTAGTTCTCATACGAACTCCAAATCCAACGATTCTTTCTCCTAAATTCATTCTCTACTTCCAGTATTTATTTTGTAATTTTTGGATTTTATTTTATTTTCTGTTATTTATTTGGTTTGTTGCGCGCGTGTAGAGTCCGACGTCGCCGATGCAAGTTTGGATCAATAGGAAGCGCTTACCTCCAACGTCACCGAAGGCGAGTCTCCTTTGACCACTTTGAACCTATGATTTGTAAATGATGTTTTCAATTTTAAAAGTTATGCATTGCTATTTAAATGACAAGTTAAACTATAGGTTGTTATTTAAAACCTTAAGTTGCTATTATCATCCTTGATATTTGATATCCTGCACCTTTGTAACCCTAAGCGTAGGAAAGTCCATATTATTGAATACAATTTTGCATAATAGTTTGATACGGTAGAATTGCTTAGACGTGCTGTATGTTCATGTTTAACCTTTGGGAGAGAAAAACCTTTTAATATTGGTATGTTTTAAATTTTGGAAAATATTTGGCGTTAGGTAATGTCAATATTTAGAAATAAAATAAAAATGGTGGAAAATATTTTAGACTAGGGTGAGTGGCATGAGTCCGGTTTGTCTCACCCTAGTTGATTAAGGATCGACTCTTGTGTTTATTCAAACCAAGCAATACTGTACAACAACATGTCCCAAATGGGAAGGACTGGTGAATAATTTACTTTGTTCTAGCTTTTACGCTTGCAGTTGTAGATGGTAGGTGTTACTCGTTAGTGCGAGCGATGGTAAATGATGTCCATGTCCAGCTTGGGCTTCGTGCGAGGCGTTGGTAATAGACGTCCAAGTTCGGACAAGTTATCCCCACAACGATGAGCTCGGTCGATGGTAAATGACATCTATGACTTGGGATAAAGCTCATCAGGCGGCTAAAGTTAGGATAAAGCATTGTAAAAGCCTTGTGATAATCGTTTAGTCGCACACCTTCGGAAGTGTGTTAAACAGACATTATAAACTGATTATCTCGTGTGGGTCAAGCTATATAACCTCTGCAGAGTGTTAAAAACTATTCGAATAGCCGTGCCCACGGTCAAGGACAGGTAAGGTGCATATACACATGGTAGATTTTAGTTTTGGTTTTAAAAGAAATATTTTGGGAATCTGGGAGTAGTTGGAACTCTTGGATTGTTGTTCTGGCAGTTAGAGCCAGTTGAGCAGCTAGAGCTCAATTCTTGAAAACTTGGTGGATAGAGTCTCTTTACTAATGTATGGTAGTTGGAACCTGTATTAGAGTTTGATTTAAATTACTTTAACTATTTAATCATCTTTTGTCAAATGAGCTTTATAAAAGATGTTTAAACTTAAAATACTGCTTTGTGCAAATGAACCCTATATGCCCAATTGTTAAAGCTATGCATATGCATCATTTCCCAAGACTCACGGAGTACTTTATGTACTCACATGCTACACTCAACAAATCTCAGAAGTTTACGAAGATGCCGAGAACGACTATGACTACTTCGCCTGCGGCTTCGACGAAGGCTTCCCGGATTACTAGGATGCGTTTCCCCAATTGAATGCCAGTGGGCAATTCCATGGGTCAACCACAGAGTTTATTTTTATTTCTGCTGCTGTGAGACTTAAGGTCTTTGGACCTCTTTTGTAATAAGTGGCCATAAGGCCGGTACTCAGTTATTTATTAATGTTATTTCATGATTTGAACTGGTTATCAATAATGTTTCCACTATGTGCACTAGCTACTGATCTGGGACTAGTGCGAGAATACCTGAAGGGTTCGGATTCGTAATCCGTCCCGACAACCGCCGCTCTCAAATTGGATTCACTAGTGAGTCTCATCCTATTGAGGTAACCTCACTTGTTTGCTAATGTGCCGATGGCCTGGTCCATGGTTGGAAAACTTGTTGCATTGCGTATAATTGTGCATTACTTTGTCTAAAATCATAGATGCTATCCACTATATTGTCGTAGAAGTGACAATCTATTATGGAGTTCAAATTTTGACAATGGTAAATAATGATGACGCATAATATGTTAGTTACAATCCTAACACATTCATGATTCATGGTTGACTCTTGACATATCTATGTAATATTGAAATTGATGCTTAAATCATTTTAGGTTGAAATCTTACTTTTGAGATCAACTTAGATGCACCAACACAGCTTTAGGCGGTGGCGTTAACGATTTCACTTGTCTAAATGCGGACACGTAATTGCTTTCACTATTTGTTTTCCTGTATGGTCAGGTTGAAATACATCATGCCGGTGAAGTTGATGCCATTAGCTATGATAAGGGTGATTACGCTCTTTGCATGCTACAAAATTACCTTGGTGCGTTTGTTCAATCTCGGCTCTCCTTGAAACTCTCTCGAAGTCGAACCTTGTCATGATTGCCTAGACTCGGCATCTTTTGCTTCAATGTCTTCGCTTAAAATGTATGGAATCACCCCAACCATTTCATTCTTGTTCTTGGAGGAAGCAAGTGAGTAGTGACACTCTGATGTCATTTTTATTTCCCCCTATTCATTCGTGGAAACACCTGTGGTTATTCAATACATTAAATGTGTGAATGGTCCTTGAACAATACTAATTGGTACTCTTGTTCTTTTCTAAGTGATGTTTTAGGAGAAATTATGGTTCTTTATAAGTTATGTTCTACGTTGTTTAGGCAAAATAACCATTTCTTCCTACATTGCCCTCGCCCTTTTTTTTTTTTGTGTGTAACTCATGGTCCCCTTTAATTGGGGCTTTCATTATAGACAAAAGATTGAATTATACATATCTGGAAGTTGCAAGTGATACGAAACAACATCTCAAAAATGTATTGAATGGATACCCAAAGGTATGTATAGTAGATGTACAAAACCCTAGTGCTAATGGGCCTCATGGGCCATATATACATATACATACATAACACCCCCCCCCTTCAAACTCAACATGGGTCAGGAGGATCTGAAACATTGAGTTTGGAGAGATAGAATCGATGTTGCTCTTGAGTTTGAGCCTTGGTGAAGAAATCAGCAACTTGAATCTCAGAGGGCACATACTGAAGAGCAATGGTCTTCTGTTGACAATGAGAACGAGTGAAGTATGCATCCACACCAATGTGCTTAGTAAGCTCATGCTTCACTGGATCAGTAGCAATCTGTATAGCACTAGTGTTGTCACACGTAAGAGATCTGAGAATATCGCATAACACACCAAGATCAGCCAAAAGCCAACGAAGCCAAACAATCTACGAAGTAGTAGTGGCTAACGTCAAGCTCGACCTCGACTAGACCGTGATACTGCAATCTGTTTCTTGGACTTCCAAGCAATAAGCGAAGACCTAAGAAATATGCAGTAGCCAAAGACAGATCGTCTATCAATAGGATCACTCGCCCAAGTCGAGTTAGAGTAAGCATGAAGCTGAAGCTGAGTCGACCGAGAATAAAAGAGACAACGATCAACAGTCCCTCGTAAATAGCGCAGCACACGTAGCAGGTGAGCATAGTGAACAGACGTGGGAGCAGAAACAAACTGGTTGAGCACATAAACGGAATGAGCAATATCAGGACGTGTCACTGCAAGATAGACAAGACTTCCAACAATATGACGATAATGGGAAGGGTCTTCAAACAAAGTGCCATCAGTAGGACGAAGCTTAAGATGAAGCTCCATAGGAGTAGCAGCTGTCCGACTGTCAGTGAGACCAGAGCGAGTAAGCAAATCCTGAAGATAACGCTGCTGAGATAAATAGTAGCCATCATCTGTGCAAGTAAACTCAATCCCCAGAAAATAACAGAGAGGACCCAAATCCGACATAAAAAACTGCTCACTGAGCCGTTGCTTAACAAAAGCAATATACTCCTTGTCATCTCCAGTAATCAGCATGTCATCAACATAGAGTAAAAGCATAGTACGACCACGTGGAGATGTATGAATAAACAATGCAGGATCATGATTACTCGGGAAGAACCCAGCAGCTAACACAACTGAACTGAACCGCTCAAACCAAGCACGAGGAGCTTGTTTGAGGCCATAAAGAGCACGACGAAGGTGACAAACATGACAATCAGGAGCCACAACACCCTGAGGTGGTACCATATAAACCTCCTCCTGCAAATCACCATGAAGAAAAGCATTCTTCACATCCATCTGAGAGATAGTCCAAGAGCGAACAGCAGCCACAGCAACAAGAGTGCGAACCGTTACCATATGGGCAACAGGAGCAAATGTCTCATCATAATCATGACCATGTGCCTGCTGAAAACTACAAGCAACTAGTCGAGCCTTGTACCTCTCAACAGCGCCATTAGATTTGGTCTTAACTTCAAAAACCCACTTGCAAGTAACAGGAAAAGCATGAGCAGGTAAAGGAACAAGATCCCATGTACGAGTGCGATCCAAAGCAGCCAATTCCTCAGCCATAGCTAATCGCCACTCGGGATGAACAACACCTCTGATAAGTGTGAGGCTTAGGCACAACAAAGATGAAAAGAAAACCATATCTGTCGGGAGCAGCAATTGTAATACGATCACGAAGCTCATACCGAGATAGACGGTCTTTGGTGGAGGATCATCGAAAAGAGTATCATCGATTACTAGCCATGCCATTGGATGAGGAAACAAGAGAAAGTTTGTGTCGGGGAGGAACCCTAGACCGATTTAGTATAGTGAAGAGGAAATGGTGATCGACGAGGATGGAGAAGAGGACTCCACAGAAAAAGGTGTATCAGACGAAACAATAGGTGGAAGATAAAGAAAAGAGAGGGACTCAGTGGGAGAGGAGGACCGAGTGGTAGGAGAGTAAAAGTAGGGACGATCCTCAACAAAAGAAACATCACGAGAAATGCGCATACGCCGAGTAGAGGGATCATAACAACGATAGCCCTTATGGTCAAGACTATATCCAAGAAAAACACACTCAACAGACTAAGCTGTTAACTTGGTGCGCTCACGAGGCGGAAGCAGAACATAACAGGTACAACCAAAAACCCGAAGATAGTCATATCGTGGGGGAGTGGAAAACAAGAGCTCTCTAGGACACTTTCCCTGAAGGCGAGAAGATGGCTGCAAATTAATGAGATAGACAGACGTAGAAACTACATCAGCCCAAAAATATCGTGGAACATGAGATGCAAGTAAAAGAGTACGAGCTGTCTCAATAAGATGACGGTGTTTACGTTCAGCAACACCATTCTGAGCATGGGCACCAAGATAGGAAAGCTGAGGAAGGGTTCCCTCAGCGGAGAGAAATTGACAAAAGGCATGCGATAAGTACCCCCCCTGAATCAGAACGAAAGGTCTGAATAGGAGTGGAAAACTGAGTGTGAACCATATGAGCAAAAGACTGATAAATGGACAAGAGTTGAGAACGATGTTTCAGAAAATAAACCCAAGTATATCGAGAATAGTCATCAATAAAGATTACATAATAGATATGGCCACCTTTGGAAGCAAAAGAAGCAGGACCCCAAACATCAAAATGAACTAACTCAAAAGGATGACTAGATCGAGATGTACTGGTAGGATATGGGAGTTGGTGCTATTTACCAAGCTTGCAACCCTTACAATCATAACTAGTGTTGACAATGACATAACCTAGGACACCCTGATGAGCTAATGTAGAAAGATGAGATCCACACAAATGACCAAGCCGATGATGCCACTGAGGAAAACTAACAGAGGCTGACGCAATAACTGAAGATACATGAGCGGAGAAAGATGGAAGACTCAGATGATCAAGGAAGTAGAGACCCTGAGAGTCTCTAAGGCGATGGCTGATACCAACAAGAACTCCTGTCGATGATCCCGCACATAGCAAGTAGAGTCATCAAACCCAACAAAGTAGTGCATATCGACAGTCGACCAATGATATAAGGTTCATAGAAAGTCGAGGTACAAATGACACATCGTGAACGATAAAATGAGAAGTAGAGAGTGCCCCCGATGAGTGATGAGAACATGAGGTGCCATCGGTTGTCTTTACATAGGAACCATCCATAACAGGTCGACATGATGCAAGATAAGACTTATCCGATGTCATATGAAAAGAAGCTCCAGAGTCCAAAACCCATGGAAGGCTAGTACCTGACACGGAAGAGGAGGCTATAGCAAGACTGGCAGACCCACTAGGAGGGGCATCAGATGAAGACCATTGCTGAACTTGAGTCTGAAGAGCTTGAAGCTGTGACTGAAGCTGACCCAATTGAGTGACAAGAGCTGAATCCCCAACAAATGTAGGAATGATGGCAGCGACTGCACCACGGAGATGACGATAAGATGCAGGTCATAGTTTTGGATGAAGACGGTAGCACCTCTGAACAGGATGACCAGGCTTCTTGCAATGAGGGCATAAAACTTGGTTGAATGGAGCATCAGGAAGTGGAGCAGGCTAATAAACCTCTTGACGAGACGCCGCAAGAACAGACTAAGCTCCTATACCAAGAGAATAAGTCATTTCACCACTTCGGCGTCGGAGAACAGGAAACAGAAGTCACAGCTCAGAACAAGAAAAACAAGTCTCTTCAGCATGTCCCAATTTGTAACAGGAAGAACGAATGAGGAATCCCAATCCTATGGCTTCTATGGCATCACAGCAGCAGCATTGCAACACAGCACTCAAGTCTTCAACACTTCAATAGTTCAGCACTTCGGTCTTGACAATCCAATCAAGACTTCAAGAGCGGCGGTGAAAGCGACCCATCGCCATGCCCAAATCGCCAGTAGCGGAGCAGCAGCAGCCCATGCCCTCCTCTTCGCAAGTCGCGACCTTGCCTCCTCCGCTCCTCGGTGGCTCCAGGCGTGGCGCTGTGGCGGCGACCAGGCGCACGGAGGAAGACCACGCATGCATGGAGGAGACGGCGCGCAAGTCGACGGCGGCAGCTCAGCTGTGGCGCGCGATGGCTGGCGGCGCTCCTCTCTTCGGCGGAAGAACCGCGCATGAAGCAGACGAAAGGCAACGAGAGGGCGCTGGGCCTCCGCCTCTGCGTGCACGTCCCCGTGGAGGGCGTCGGTGGTGCTAGCGACCGGCTGCCGGCGTCGAAGAAGGCTGCGGTCAGACTAGGCTCAAAACCGGAGCCGAAACAGAGGACCTACAACCTCCGTTGACTTGGAGGCAGAGCAGCGCAGCAGCGGAAGCAGGGCTCACGAGCGGGATCCGGCGTCGGGAGATGAAGGCTGGCGACGAAGGAAGGCTCGGCCGAGGGCGCAAGGCGAGATTGGCGAAGATGCTGGCTGACCTCGCCAAGGACAAGATCATGCCCGACGCCGCCAATAGCGGAAGCGAGAGGGGTGTTCGTGGAAGGCGGCATGGAGATGAAGCTCTAATACCATGATACGAAACAACATCTCAAAAATGTATTGAATGGATACCCAAAGGTATGTATAGTAGATATACAAAACCCTAGTGCTAATGGGCCTCATGGGCCATATATACATATACATACATAACAGCAAGTTCGAAAGAATTGCAAAGATTATTGTGATACAAACTGTGGCATGAAGTAGTGGCGATTTGTTGATTGTCGTGAACATCTGAATTGTTTGCTTTCGCTAGCCCATGAGTCGCTTCATTTGCTTGTCTTGGAATATGCATCGGTAGGTGTTGTATTTTATCTTGAATACTTCACTAGAATTGGCTTGATGTCGCAATGTAGTGTCTTGTTTCAACGACCATTTATACTTCATTGATCACAGACTAAAGGTGGATGGTTTGGTAGATGAACATATTTAATCTTTGTAGAAAAATGACGATTTTTATAGGGATCATCTTGTGTTTTTCTTAGAATGCGAACGCTAATGACCTAAGACATCACTTACATTTTACAAAAGAACGAGAGGAGTAAACTTTGGCTTTTTTACTTTTTTTTATTGATCATATCGAAATCTAGCAAATTGCACACTCAAGAATGTGTTGAAACTCAATTTTTAATTAATTACATTATTTAGTGAAAGTCACTTATTGCCTAGTTTCTTTCTATCTAATTTTTTCTTGTTACCGTCTGCCCCACAAAAAAAGTATCTTGCATCCTCTTGTACTATACTTGTGAAATCGGTTACTCTTTCGAAAGCATTGGCTTCGTATATAAAAAAAATATGCCTACTTAAATGTGTAACACCCCGGCCCAACATTGAGCCCAGAATACCACCAAACTATCCTAACTACTAATTTTATCAATAAATAACAATGAATTTCAGCAAACAATTTAATACTAACACCCGTCCACGGGTCACAATAACGTATACATAATGACATGGCAAGCACAGATATTTAAACCCTATATTGTAAGCAGGATAATAGTTCAAGAATCAAGCAATACCAATCAAACGAAGGCTATTGAATGAATAAATGAGTTTCAACCAATCATCTAGAATTATTCAATGTCTATCATGTCCTAAAGGAATAAACCATCACGCTAAATCAAAGTTTTCTCATGGCAAGTGAGTGTATGCAGTGTACCCTTCCCAAGTGAAGCGTCGTCAACGATCACCTAAAAACAATATTAGAGCAAGGGTGAGTACATAACTCAGCAGGTACAGTAATTAACAATGAACATTGCTTAAACAGTAGTACACAATATCATCATTAACATCAATTGTTCACTTTTCTTTATTCTCATGCTCAATCATTCAAATCGCTTTCTTTATTCACATATACAATCATCAACTACCTTTCATTCCACGCATCTCTGTACTACATGTCCACATGCACTTCTTTTGCATATACCGGTATAGCATGAGTGTTCACCCGTCGATGACACACTCTCAAGCCCGTCTTCCTCAAGGATCGGGGACCTCCTCTACTCCCGTGGAGTTGTGATCAACATGATCACCTTTCAGATGCAATGATGCTTATGGATGCACAATTATTCATAGTTTCCTCAACATTACCATTGTCCAACAATATCATATCCAATCATAAGGAATAAATAATGACCATTAACATTACTTGAAATTAAATAAGTAAAAGCACAGCAATATAATGGTAAAGCATACAGTGCTCAACCAATGAATACTGTCTACCATGCACTTGCCTCTTTTCCTTGTGACACTAGAGAGCGAAACGGCGACAATACACATGAGACCCCACTCCCTGGACAACAATTTTAAAACAGATTTCAAAACCTTCATATTACAGCACCAACACCTTACTCTAACCGTCATCGTATGCCTACACCAAACTAACCCTTTTTAACCTGAAACTACCGGACACGCTACCCGCTGTCCCAGTAGTAAAACGGTCATATCTTACTCATCCGAACTCTAAATTCGGTAATCTAAGACTTTCTGGAATCCTCACAAAACAACCTACAATTTCTTAGTTATGAAGAAAATCTGATTCTACCGTTTTCTATTCCGTTCCTTTACCTGAAGACCGTTCCAGATTTTGTCAGAACAGTTCGTTTCACAATTTTATATTTTTAATTAGAGTAAAGTCCATTACCGGTCCTTAAACTTTTTATGCTGTGTCATCCCGGTCCATAGACTTTCAAAATGTGTCATCCCGGTCCCTAAACACTGTTTGGGTCTCAAATTAGTCCTTAAACTTTTTATCTTTGTGTCATCGGTCCATAGACTTTCAAAGTGTGCCATTATCGTGCCTAAGCAAGAGGGCTATGTTTGAGACCCAAACAGTGTTTAGGGACCGGGATGACACACTTTGAAAGTCTATGGACCGGGATGACACAGCATAAAAAGTTTAAGGACCGATAATGGACTTTACTCTTTTAATTATACAACTTGAACATATATGAATAATATGAGTTCTGGAAACCACACAAGATTTCCTACAATATTCAAGTTGACACAAATATTTAATTTTACCAATTTCTACACGAAATCGACCCAACTACACGAAGTCTGCCAACTACATCCAGAATCTGGACAACATCCTTCCGGGGGTCATAACTTTTCTCTCGCTACTCCGATTTTAACGATCCAGACCTTTCTAGAATGCTAACGCGATAATCTACTTTTTCTATAATTACACCAAACTCTAATTTGGAGACTAAATATCCCTAATCATCCCTGCAACGTTCTGCCCTAAACCCGACGAATCTGGACAGAACATAAATCCATCTTCCCATTGCCCAAACGATCTACCGAAAGAACAACGACTAAATTTAGGAGCATCTAAAGGTTTTCAGATTGTTACCCTAGAGGAACACGGAACCGATCATGAAATCCTTCTCCTCCTCCTTTCTTTTCTTCCCTTCTTCCTTCCTCTTGCTGATCTTCCTCTTTAAGTGTCGGCAAAGAAGTGGAGGGACGAGGCGCTTCTGAATGGCAGCACTACAGTGCCATGGTGCTACAATAGCCACGTGCTGCAGTACACGCTTCTAGGGTTTGGTGCCCCCTTTATAAACCAGCTTCCCACTTGAGCCAAACACCGTGGGTCGAAAGCCCACGGCCCAGGTTCTCCAATAAAAGCAAAAATGCCCCTCTAAAACCTTCAATTCCTTCTCTAATTCTATTTAATTTCAGTACTAATTATTTATTTGTTTTATGTTTAAATGGGATATTACATTATACCCCCTCTAAACAGAATTCGACCCCGAATTCTACACGTATCTGACGTGAACAACTCTGGATAATGCTCACGCTTGCGAGACTCCAACTCCCAAGTCTCTTCTCGCTCAGACTGACGTGACCACAACATCATAACATATACCAACGTCCATACCTCAACCCTTTCTCTGACCTCTCTAGCACGCACATCGGATAGGACTCGAAAGTATGGTTTTACTCGTTGGTCAACGGATCTAACGAAAGCTCAAACTTCGGGCATGACAGGAGCCCTGTCAACACTACGACGTGAAGACGTTGCATACCTCACACATGGACTTGAGAAGGTCCTATCAATACGTCAACTTCCAAACCTCCGCAACTATCAGATACAATCTAATGTACCTTGGCCATCTATCTCTTCGGTACCAAACCACACAACCCACACAAATCACACGGGGCTCTTGTTCCCACTCTCCAGCAATCACTTCACCTTTGCGAGAAGCATCTCATTTAACAACAGATACACAAACAACTTGCCTCAAACCAACCCTCTTACAAAAGAACCCAACTGAAAAACGAAGGATTCCATTGCAGCTAACTTATTAACATCTTCCCTCCAAAAGACTCCAATCCAAAATCAAAGACTCATTAAGAAATCTTTTCCTCTTTCCAAGTAACCAATTCGCAAATCAACACCACATAAAGCCAAAGGCGAAAATCACTCGAATGCCCAAATCAAACACTTTTTTTATTTTCCTGAACCGGAAAAAACCACCATGGCAACATAAAGCCAATCAAATGGTACACGACCTTCGTCATAAACACACAACTCAAATAAGAATCAAAAGAGCATTTCACTACTCGAGAAAGCATTCTTTTATCAACTTTTCTTTAAGAAATAAACCTTCTCTCAAATCATGGTATTCCAAATCATCACACTAACTCCTTCATCTTAACCGGCAAACTCAAAGCAATACTCAACCTGAAAGTAACAACCACACTCATCTAGAGGACTTTACTAATCAACTAAAAAGATACTCTAGTCCACTTCTCTTCCAAAGGAATTACTTTGTGTAGGACTGGAAAGGCGACTAGAGGGGGGGGTGAATAGACGCTTTCTCTATTTATCCCTTCGATCAAATTCAACACTAATTTCGCTCCAATAGCTATAAAAGCTATGGAGATCGATTATCTGAGGACAAATGATGACCATGTGTTAAATCTGATCAAACCCCGAAGAAAAGTCTAAAACAACTCACAACTACAAGCACAAAACTCGACCCCTTTCACGCCAAGACACACAGAACTTGCCGCAACACACCACAAGAAACTACAATGCTCTTGCCCACGAAAACAGATCTGAGAAAGTGCATGATCTCAAAAATAAATTTCCTAAGATTAAATCACTCCAGCAAACTTTCTTGTCACAGCCACTGCCAAGATCATGTAACAACAAGAAACTACTTACACACAGCATCAAACCGTATGAAGCCAAGCTCGGCATCACAAGCACAGAAATCAATCCTAACTCAGTAGCAACACTGAAGAGCACAGCCAACATCTAATCATCAAGTACGAGACCCATATAAGCAGAAGGTAAAACAGGATAACCAAAACAAACAAACTTCAACCACTGCCGACAAACTTTGATTTTTGCTATAGCATTACAGGCCTCCACACAGAACCTCTGTTCCTCAGGAAAAACAGCCTGTCGATGCAGGGGACAGATCATCACTCGCACCAAAGATGCAGCCGAGCAAAACAACATCCAAGCAGCAAACCATTTGGCCAGCCAATAAAAAGAAAACAAAACCTTGGTCACAACAATAAGCAGACACAGCTAAAAAGAAAACTTAAAAAGGAAACAACCAGAATCACCTTAATGCACCAACAACTCAAACACAGGAGCCGGCTGCTTTTTGATTTCAATCGATGCTACAAGCCGCCCCAAGGAATACAGTGAACTGCAGATTCTGGTTTTGCAAACCAAAAGGATCAGCTACAAATCTATAGACATGATACTAAAAGCAGCTGCCGCCAACTCTCCAATTTCTTCAGGGCAGCAACAGGCACTCCTATTTTTCAAAGACGCCGCCGCCCAGATTGATCCAATCAACACGCAAAGAAACACACGGGCGCAGATTTTTCTCTTGGGGCGCCGCCAAGCATGAAGTTTTTTAGCGATCCGCAGTATGCCCGCCACATTCCATAACGCATGCCTTTTGCCTCGCATCAATTGATCAGATACGGAGCCGACAAGAGATCACAAAAACAAGAAAGAGATCAAGTCTCAACAACGCAATAGGCAAAATCTGTAATCCCTGCTGCCGCATCAATCCACAAGAAAGCAATAAAAAAAATTCCAAAAGCAAATAAGCAGCATCAACTTGATGTACCATCAAATCCTTTCGGTTTCTACAGGATTCCCCATTTTTCCGGAGGACTACCCTACAGCTGCATAGGACTCCTGTTTCTACCTCAATACATGCCACCGCAGGGCTCTGCTAATCTCCACACAGAGCAGCGCCGCCGCTCATGTTTTTTCTGGGTTCACACGGCGCCGTCACCAAGTTTTTCTTCTAAAGCAGCGCCATCAGAGAACTATCCATTTTTCTTGTGTGGAACCGGCCGCCGCTAATCTCTACTTTTCTCGGGTGCTACACCAGCACCAGCAACCCTAATGTCCCAACTCCGAATGCTTTTATATGGCAGCTACCAACCTAGATTCTAGAAGATAAAACCTAATGGGCTCACTTAAGGCCCAACAACAGGACACACACACATGCAAATTAAAGCACCGTCTCCAAATTTCTTGACTTAATCCACATCCTGACGCACCGTCTTGCGCCAAGGGTTGGCATTAGGTCACCAAAGTGGTATTTGGTAAAATTACCAAAATACCCCTTCTCGATCTTTTCAAAAGTTGAGTCCATCTGTTGAAGCAATCGCCTGCTTCGCCACGTGTAGGTTGATCAGCGGCTCCATGTCGTCAAGTCTCTCGTCCGGATCCCACCGCACCAATCGAGCACTTACAACGACTCCGCGCCGCTTGATCCAACCCGATCGACCAATCGCCTTCGTTCGGTCATCCTTGTCCATTCTGCGCCATGCTTGAGTCACTGACCTCACCCGCATCCTTGATCGCTTCGGACCTCGGCTCTCCAAGCTTAGTCCCGATCCTCCTCGCCGCTGACCGTCATTGACCTACAAGCCACCAAGACAAAGAATAGACAAGCAAACACGAATCTGGGAACAAGTTCTTCACAACTTGACCCACGTTAGCTCAAAACATGCAATATGCAACACATATGCACTATAGCCTATGAACTCAATCTATCCCAAAGCCAAATTCCCAAAATGGCTAAAGATCAGCCTTTTAACTTTGCCGAAAACGCGTAAAACTTCAAACCAAAAGCAACATTGCCAATTGTTTCATCATCCTAAGATCATGGGCATATCCCCATGATATCCACACTTTGACAAATAATTTCCAATGCACCTCAAATATATATTTCACCCACAATCATATCAACTCAATCCTTTAAGGATAATGTAACACCCCAGCCCAACATGAGCCTGGAATGCTACTAAACTAACATTATAGCCGTTTAAAACTAAGACATTTCTCTAAAATTCAGCAGAACCTCCTTTATATAGGTAACCATATCGGAGGTCATAACAGATTAATATAACATCAATCAATAATCCAAACATCTATAATATGCTAATCAGCTAAGGCATAAACAAAAGGCATCTATATTATGCTTAATCAACTCTATTACAAATTATTCCAAACATAGGGAGTAATCGTAAATAATTCTTGAAGCAGATTACTCAAATACTAAATCAATAATCCAATATATTCAAATGTGAGTGGTTCGTGCCAATGTGCAACCACTCTTATGACTATTCCCTCTCATGCATGCCGTTCTTGTAAGGGATACCTAAAACCACAAACAACAGCAGGAGTGAGTCCACAGACTCAGCAAAGTACAATAATATGACATTATAACACACAATTATAACATAAGAATCCATTTTCAAATCTTTACAATATAACATATCACATGCTTATGCAATGCACAATGCATCCTTTCTCTTTAACTCTCTTTGCATGTTACCGGTAATGCAGGGTATGCAACCGTCGATGCATACCCATGCCTATGCTCTCAAGCACAGGGACTAAGAGCCCATACTCCGCAAGTATGGGGACCACAAGCCCACACTCCACAAGTGTGGGGACCACAAGCCCGTCATATACATGACGGGGACCTCAAAGAAATGCTTGGTCACCACGTGACCAAGCCTCAAATATGATAGCATCATGCACATGAACAATTACACTATCCATCATTAACATGTATTAGCAGTAGTATCATACATGAATAAACTTACTCATACTTCTAGCATTCACAATCGTTAACATACATATCATTCTAGCATGCATACATAACGAATATGTACATATATCTTGCAACGATGATCAAACACTCATAGATTATCTATCAATAAATGTACTTGCCTCAACTGTGAGACGGAAGACAACGACAGAAAAGCTCTAGCCCCGGTGTTCACCACCACTTGGCAACCGTAAAATAATATACTAAGTACATCAATAAAAAGTGTACAGCATTGCAATAGAACAAAACACGAACAAGCATCCCTAATTGAAACCCGAACAATTAATCATTATGCTCTCAAATTCCCAAATCTGTCCAAACAGATCGCTATTAAGGAAAATTTCATAATTTTTATTCAAGACTCCAAAAGCCATGAATCCAATTTTTCTAGAACCTAAAAAGCCTAGCTACAACTTCTCAGGTGATCAAAATATCAAATTACCACATCTAATCCTTTGATTTTAATCCCGAAGACCGTTTTGTCATCTTCGGTAAATCTGAATTGGGAAAATCATAACTTTTGTTTGGCATAACCAAACACATTGTTCTAATACTCTATAGAAACTATAGGAAACTAACTATCTCAATAAAATTATCACAAATATTCTCACTATGCAACAAATGTTGCAAACAGTCCAGTAAAACTCTTCTGTCCACAACAGAGGGACATATTACAACATTAGCTTATAAACTTCATATCTTTTGATCTAGAAATCCAAAAATTTTGAAATTTAACTTTATGGTATCATAATGAAAATACCTACAAATCTCATGAAGACCAACTGACTCAATTCAGCCTTCTCTAAGATTAAATTTACAGATCTATGTTCACTGCACAAGTCTTGAGACTGAATTAGCACCCAGTATTGCGAAATTCATAACTAATTCATCGTTTATCCAAAAATTATGAATTTGGACTTTCTGGAAAGATAACTCAATTCCCCATCTAACTCCAGGAGACCCTAAACACAGATTCTGCCTAGAACTATCTCAAACTCGCACGTCAACAGATCACAGATTAAACCGATCTACTATAGCAGCTTCCATCTAACATATGGAGACATTACGCACAAGATCGATCTACCAAAACTAATGAGGATCACGAATTTACCCACAAGAACGACGCGAGATGCCGCTAAAACCTTCGCGAAGACCTCCCCCCACCTTCTTCCTCTTCCCTTTCCTTTTCCTCTCTTCTTCTCCCTTCTTCTTCCTCTCCTTTCTTTCTCTTCTTCTTCCTTCTCTTGGTAGAGCAGCAAGGAGGGGCGGTGTCTGAAGACTCGTGCTACAGTGTGGCACGATCTTTATGCTGAGAGGCTAGGGTTTCGGGGAAAGGCACCCCGCTCTTGACTCCACTAAAAAGGCCAGCCCACTTAGCTAGGACGCCTTAGGCCGAAAGCCCAAGGTCCAATCCTCCCTCAAAAGATTCTGAATTTTTTTAAGTAATTTTCCTCTCCAATTTAATACTGTTCTCTCTAAACTTTATTGCATTCACTTGAATATTCGGGATATTACAGATAATCAACTTGAAATCCAAAGTACACACATTCATTTACTACAACCAAAGGATTCTATAAATGATTATCACACTTTTCAGAATCCACTTTTATTCTACTACTTCTACACATAATCATTGGGCAACCAAGATTCTAGCATAAAACACAAGCCCCGTTTCAACATCCAAGACTTCTATAATGAACTTCTGGTATAATTGATAAGGAAATCCTCATATTTGACGACTACAATGCCCACAATGCAAACAATATCCCCAGTCATTAAAATCAACAATCATCACTAATTAATTAACTGCCCAAAACAATTAACTTACTTTATCAATCTTGGACCCTCACTAAACCACATCATTCAATTTCATCTACACAACCACAATATACCCATTCGCAATACCTTAACTAATTAACCAAGATTCAAACTTTTGATAATTCTAATATTCCACCAATATGAACAAAGATTATTGGATTACAATTCACTATAGGTTCTACTAATTGTAACAACATAATCAATTTTGCCCCAACGATCATCATTCCTTTTAGATCTAATTCTTTACAAGATTTATATCATGAAATCAATTCATCCTCCAAAGCTCCTCAATTAACTTGCAACCCAAAGTTTCACAACATCGTATACTTGACCACTACTAATGTGAGACCCCGACGTTTATTCGGCTCATAATACTTAGTCACCCAATTGACCCTAGTATTATCAACCAAATAAACCCGGTCTCGAGAGATGTATACTTCCCAGAATGCAGTATACATACCTCACAACAAAAGAATGTATCAATTCCATACAACACATAGTACATAAGCAACAAACCAAAAGTTAATATTAATATGGAATAGCTATTACAAAAGAGGGCCCTTAGGCCAAATAGCAACAATTCAACAAAGATAACAATGAAGCAAAAGTGCCATAAAGGTGGCTATAACACAAAGCCAATCGTGTGCCTTAACCCTAGGCATCGTGGGACCGCCAAGCTAGTCGTCAAGAAAGCGCAACACGTGGCACGTAAATAAGGCTCTTGGAGCTCACCTCCGCCCTCTGCAACAAAGTTGTTAAGCAAAGCAAATGAGTAAATTAACTTGTTTATTGTACTGCAAGACTCGACGTGTGAGATAACAGAACTATAAGTTAGCTACATGCAAGCTTTACTTAAGTGGATGAGGCTTTGGACTCATTTTAGCATAAAGCAATTTTCATTTGCAATACCATAATAGATTGAAGGCAATTTGACAAAGCATTTTTAATTGTTGAAATAACAACGAGATATTAACATAGTAACGACAACAAGAACATCCTGGAAGTGACTAACCCAAGTCACCACAACAATAGCATGAACATCCATTCATGCCAACCCATCAAGTTTTAATTAAATGGTTGAGTCTAGTTCTTACATGCTTCGAGTGTGTCCATAACCTAGGGCGAGGCTATTCGAATAGTTTTAACCTGCGGGGTGTACCAATGTACCCACACGCCGCATCGCCTTTCCTTTAGGCACACTACCTTAGGTATGCCGACACGGCTAAGTCCTCACGAGACATTTCCAATGGACGATGCTAATTACGAGCCGCAACCCACGGAACAAGGACACATTAGACAGCCTAACCGTGCGCCAATGCTCGGCCCCAACACCACACACACACATTTTATCAAAACATACCCACCAACCAGCTCATAATTAACACCTCCCAAAGTACTTAGTCAAGAGAGGTCTCATATCCCCCTCGTGTGGTTAGCACGCAACATTGCTCAGAACGGTGGCGCAAGTAAACTCGGTCCTTAATGTGACTCAGGCATACTACCACATTCCAAAAACCGCACCATCCATCCAATATGCCCAAGTCTAAATCAATCCTTTATTTTCAGTTTTTGATTTTACAAATTAATCAAAGCACAAGTGCTGGACATATAGGAGGAATAATTATCCTTGTGTGATCAAGACCATCGACTAAGTCGATGATCGCCCATTACTACCGATTAGCTAAGCATGTCTAAGCAGTAGGGAACGCAACTACTAAGTGATAAGAGCTCATCCAACGAGCTCAAATCACAGCAAATAACCTAGGCTCATTGGTAGTAGAGGATAAACAACTCCTACAGATTATGCAACTATAGGATTGCTAGCGACATTTAACACAAAGTAGCATGCATACATAGAAGTAAAACAACATATTAACCTTTAAAGTAATGGGACGTTAGAGGGGATATGATCAAACTGCTTGCCTTGTTGCTGGTCATTTTGTTGCGGAGGGTCACTCTCGGGATCACCACAAATGTCGAAACCTAACGGAAAAGCAATAAAGAACCGATAAGAACGACGAAAAACAACAAAGACAGCACAGCAAACGAACTCCAAATTCTCTGAATTTTCTACAGTAGCAAGAGAGTGATTTTTAGGGGATTTTGCAACAAGAACCAATTGATTTGGATTCTCGATGCAAAAGTTATGAGCAAAACAATTCTGCTCAGCCCCTAAAATACCAAACTGCACTATTCACTAATTTAATTATGAGGCAACATTTTCTAGAACAGAAGTGAAGCTGAAATTTTTACTGTAAAACCAGCACCTCATGAGATGAATAACACAATTGAGTTCACCTCATTTGGAGCTATATTGCACTTTCTATAATTTTTCAAAAACAAGAACTTGAACAAAATTATAATGCACAAGTCCTCATTTTCCTAACAGCAACATGCTCAAAACTAATTTTCACAGTGAGTTCATTAATAGAGGAAACCAACAAAGTTGGTCTCACCCAAAAATAATCTACAGAGCATTAGTTATGTATTTTACAAGTTAAGCATTAACTTGAGTGTATATTTAAAGTGAGTTTTAAAATCTAATGGCAAAACTGTGCTCTGGAGCTGAACTCAACTTACAATCATTTTTGGATTAAAGTCAAGTTCAAGACAGAGCTAACACAATTTGAATGACCTCATTTGGAATTAAAATGAAAAAGATACGAAATTCTAAAGTTTATACCTTATTTCAGTTCATAATGAAGAATTTACTGGAATTTCTAAAACCCATAAGGACATGGGAGGTCATGAGCCACAGATCACAGATCTAACGGCTCAGACCTCCCAGGTGAACAACGCACACGCGCTCAGGAGGTCCAGAGGTCCTGGACCTCCTAGCAACGCACATGCGCGAGGTGAGGGGAGGTCGGGGCCGTAGATGGGAAATCCAACGGACCACAACATGGAAAGGAGGTCCGGAACGGACCAGATCTAAAGGGGGAGGTCCTCAACGGTTGGGATGTCCTCGAGGAGGTCCCAGCGGAGGTCCTCAACGCCACTGCACCTCCGTGGAGGTCTCGACGGCTTCTGATTAGCAAGGGTGGTCTTGGACGCTCAGATCTCCTCGGGAGGTCTGGGCGTCCTGAACTCCAAATACAAGCGCCGCTGGGACAAGCAGACACGCGCCGTGGGACCACGAGGAGGTCCGTCTTGCTACGGAGGTCTTAAATGCACGCATTAAAGGGTGGATTTAAGGCGCTTTAGACGCCCATTGATTACAATGATGGGAGCAAATGATTAGCGATTAAAATGGTGAATCTTTGTTCTAAAACGACAATGACACGCCGACGTCCGGCAAAGATCCCGAAGCGTGAAGAAGTGGTCTCGCGGCGATGTAGAGCCCGCCGGTGAGGTTCAATGGTACCACCGAGTGCACAATAACGCTGCGCACCTGTGGACCTCCTCTCAACGGCGACGGCGGCTTTGAACGCCGGCGAGCCGAGAGGGCAAATTTACCAAGACGCCAAAACCGAAAAGCAAAAATGAAGCTCTGCGACATTCAAGCGTATGCTCAAACAAAAGCTCCGCGACATTCATTCATGCGGTGCCAAGAACTAAAGGACTACCAGGAGTTACTGGAGGTCCTAAAGATGCCGATGAGGTTGAGGATGGTGCTTGGCCGGAGTTGGGGAAGATGGAGAGCTTCACCGCTTCAAGTCCAAGCTCCAACTCCAAGCTCCCGGCTCCACTAGGCTACCTCTGCAAATGCCCCACCGGTGAAGTTAGGGTTGAGGTCACAGAGATGCCCAGATAGAAACAGAGAGAGGAGGAGAAGCCACTTTGAAATCTGAGCCACCGAGAAGCTCCAAGGACCTTGACAATGGCAGCCACCACGGGAGGAGGAGAGTTTGGGATGAGGAGCTCACCACGCACAAAGTGCAAGGCCGAGATCAATTGTGTGCAAAGGAAGCCACGGAGAGTTCCAAGGGGTAACTTATAGCCCGAGTGAAGGTTATGAGCTAGGGCTAAGCTCCATGGTGAGCTTAGCCTACAGGTTGGTCCATGGGGTGGCAAGGACATGAGGTTGACAAGGCGCAGTCTCGAGCCGACCAAAGAGGCGGAAGGTCGACTGCATTAAATGCTTGGTCAAGAAAGAGTCATGAAAAGGTACCAAGTGGACAGACGTGCATTAACTCCTTTGCCAGAAGCTCGCAGCGCGCCTGAGGAAGGAGAAGAACAGGGAGGTCTTTATGACCGCTGGATAAGACCATGGGAGAGGTCCCGGCCCTCCAATGGCATTTTGAACCAAGAGGTTTTAAGTGGCTGGGAGGAGGTCCCAGCCACACGATCAAGGATGGGGAGGTCGTGGCCCTCCGATTTTCTTAATGTGTAAGCGCACGTGGGGAAATAGGACAGGAGGTCCAAAGCGTTGGATCTCCATCCAACGGTGCGGACCTCCTGTGAGGTCTTAACCGCACGCGAACATAAGACATGAGGGGGAGGTCATGGCCTTTGGATTAAAATCCAAGGGCGCACAACCAAAGGGAGGTCTGAGGCTTTGCGTGAAGCGCGAGGGAGGTCAAGACCTTTGGATTTTGATCCAACGGTGGTGATCAAAACAGGGGAGGTCCTGAGCCTCGCACGTGGCGCAAGGTAGGTCTTGAGCTTGCGCAACACACAAGGGAGGTCTGATAGTTAGATTAAGAGGAGGAGGTCGCGACCATGGATTTTTGATCCAATGGTCAGGACCTCATGTAGGTGGGAAGTTTGCTTAGCTTAATCAGTGAGGGAGGTCGGGAGGCGGTTGGATGTAAATCCAATGACTATGACCTCGCCAAGGTGGAAGGTGGTATTTGAGGTTTGATAACAAGGGAGGTCAGGGCGGCTGGATCTTAATCCAAGGGCTATGACCTGGACAAGGTGAGGAGGTCTTTGGGATTTAACACAGGGGAGGTCATGACCGTGGATCTTTGATCCAACAGTTCTGACTGATCGATGGGAAAGCCTTTCTTGGTGTTGATCATGAGGAGGTCTGGCGCCCACGTTGACCGAGGAGGTCCACGCGGTCGAGAGGACTTCAAGGAGGTCCTGGTGCGTTGGTTGAGGGGAGGTTGTGGCCTTTGGATTGGATCCAACGGCTCGACCTCATCAAGGTGGGGAAGGAGGTCGATGGGGTTAATGACCAGACTTTGCAAAGTGGCTAGCCCAAGGAACAGTGTAGGCTTTTAAATTTAGTTTTTAACAGCTGAAACTTAGCAGAATTATTTGAGATAGCAAATGAACTCCAAATTTGATGAAATTTTAGCTGGAGCTTGCTGACAATGAGATTAACCTTGCATAAAATTTCCAGAGGTTATTATGCAATGCATTTTTCTCAGGAAATTCGTTAAGGTTGTTTAAAGGATTGTTTTACCTCCAAAATTTATCAAACTAGTTTTACAACTTGTGATATTTTTCAGAGGGTCCCACATCAGTTTTGGGACCAAGGAAAATATATTCAACTATTTGGCACAAGATTTAAGATAATCGGAAAATGAGTTTGACTTTTGGTCAACAAGAGCTTTGTGTTTTGGATTACACAACTCTTGGACAAGAATTACATGAGATTTTAGGGTTTTCAAGTTGTGAGAAAAAGTTTTAATTTCTACACATATAATTATACTTGAATAACCCTAATTATACATTTGGGACGTTACAACTAACCAATTGCCACTATATACTATATAAGGTTTTGTAAACAAATCGATTCTTCCTTTTTCAAAAGAAGAGGCAAATAAAAATAATTTTTAGTACACAGAAAAATGTTTACCTTTCGCAGTAAACATAAGACCAAGAGAAATAGTCAAATAACAATGATCTCGAAAAAGAAAAAGAGGAAACCATAATTGAGGGCACAAGTCCCATAAGAAGAGAATATCAAACCTCAACCAATAAGAATAAAGTATTACTTTAGAAACTCGAGAAACTCTGAATCAACAATGACAGAAAAGTTAAACGAACTTCAATAAGTTGCAAGTTACAAAACTTAACTCCAACCTCAAATACTTCTACTACACTCTTTCCTTTAACAAAGAAAATATTTTTTATTACAATATCACTTTGCCACCTCAAACAAGAAGAGGCTTTTAAGACCAAATCACATTAATCACTTAAGAACCAATAGCAAAAAGGACAGAGACTCCACAAAGGAAGCTGAAGGAGAGGCAAGACATGGGTAGAAGGGACGAGACTCGTCGAAAGTCACATCCCGAGAAATCCGCATCCGTCGACCAACAGATCCCAAAGATCGAGCCCTTGTGCTCAAGATCGTATCCCGAAAGACACACTCAACGAATGAGCGATCGGTTTGGTGCGTTCACGAGGGCGAGGAGAACGTAAAACGATCCAAACAGATTTAAGGCGAGTAGTCGAAGAAGACCACATAGACGCCAACAGGATCGCACCTCAAGAGCGTAAGAGGGCTGGATGTTGACGAGATAGGTGGCAGTGGAAATAGCCTCGGCCCAAAAGTGAGGTGGAATAGAGGTAGAAGGACAAGAGAACTGAGCGAGAGTGCCCTGCTCATCAAGGAAGCTGCGCAGGTAACGAGAGAGGTACTCGCCAGCAGAGTCAGCACGAAAGACACGAATAGGAGTGGAGAACTGTGTGCGGACCATAGTGATAAATTGTTTATAGATAGACAAGGCCTCACTACGAGAAGACATGAAATATATCCAAGTGTGGCGAGAGAAATCATCTATAAATATGATATAATATCGATGAACCCCTTTCGAAACAAAGGGAGCCAGGCCCCAAACATCTGAATGAACAAGATCAAAAGGACGCTGAGACACGGACTCACTATGAGGATAAGGAAGCTGAATCTGTTTACCTAACTTACAACCTTGACAATCTAAAGACACGTCTCCGAGATGCACCCGAAGACCACGCATTTAACTAAGAACGACAGACGAGATCCACACAGATGGCAAAGACGGTGATGCCACTGCTGGAAAGAGCCGGTAGACGGAGTAGTAGAAGCGGAGAGACTGGCGGCGACGGGGGCAGCGGAAGGAAGGTGAAGCCAATCAAGCTCCCAGAGACGCTGTGAGTCAAGGCGTCGAGGGCTAGAACCAACCATAGCTCCCGTGTGGCGGTCCTGAACACAACAAGAGTCAGAGTCGAGAATGACCCGATAACCAAGGTCGAGAATCTACCCAAAGAGAAAGAAGTCAGATGGTAAGGCGAGGAACATGAGCAAATGTATGAACATGAAAAGATAAGTTGCTAAGAGATCCTCGATCAGAGACGGAAAGAGATGTACCATCAGCAGTAAGAATACTGACAGGAGAATCAAGAGGTGTAATGAAAGACAGAGTGGAAGGATCAGGAGTCATGTGAAAAGATGCTCCAGAATCAAGAATCCACGGGAGGTGCTCGATGTGGAGGAGGTGGTTTCAGTAGTGCAAAGAGTCGATGGCGTAATCGGCTGAACTTGTCGAGGAGAACACAAGCTGCAAGCGGCGTTGAAGTCCAGCTATCTCCTACTCAGTGAGAGAAACTGCTGAAGGAGTTGATGCAGACGTCAATGTAGAAGCACGAGTGCTAGTGCTAGTAGAAGAACGGCGTGAACGCTGCTGCTGCTTCTTATAGCATTGGGACTTAATGTGGTCGACCTTGTCGCAGTAGGAGCAGTGAGGACGGTCATCGCCAGATGGAGGATGACCACCACCACTTGTGGCAGCCGCTGGAGGAGGCAGTCTTTATGGCGTGGAAGCGATCGGTTATAGCAGTGAGACGAGCGGTGAGCACGGAGGGGAGTGGCATCAGACCAGCACCACTTAGGCGAACGGAAGCCATCGGTAGGTGGTGCTGGACTGTGCGGTGACCAAGGCAACGAAGTCTAACAGGCAGCGCTGGACGGCGCGACGGTTAGATCGACATTTTTATTTTTATTTCTCTTCTTTTTCTTCTGTCTTTTTTTTTTACTTTTACTCGTGGGCCGGCTCAATTAAGAGCACCATGCACCAGCCAAAGAGCCTTGACGGGAAGAAGGGGGAGGGGTTCCCCACTGGCGGTGGCTCGAGGAAGCCGGTGGCTCCCCGACGGCGACGGTAGCACGATCCCGAGTGGAGGCGGCGCGGCCACGAGCGAGAAGAGACGGCAGCTGAAGCAGAAGGGCGACGGCGCCCTTGGCGGCGGCGTCGGTAGCCAGCGATGGTGACAAGAGCCTCCCGACAGTGATGGCGGTGTCCCCGCGGCAAGTCGGAGGCGGACAAAGAATGAGGCGACCGGCTCCCCTTCTCTCTTCTGAGCGGCGGCAGCGCGGCCACGAGCGAGAAGAGAAGAAGCGCGGCGGAGTAGGTAGCGGTAGAGGCCCGGCGCGGGTCGCCAGGCGTAGTGGCGGCGTGGTCGTCGGGAAGCGGCGGTGGTCGTCACCCGAAACACCGGCACATGCGGCAGCAGCGTTGGATCGGCAGGTAGCGTGGCGGCCTTGAGCGGCCGTGCGATGGAAGAGCGAGCAGCGATGGGGAGGTGAAGCCGGCGGCAGCGGCTAGGGAGGTGAAGCCGACGACGACGGCTAGGGCTGAGGACGAGTTGCGCGTCCAGGTGAGAAAAACCTAATTGGCTCTGATACCATGTTAGGAATAGCAACTTGTATTTCCAGGGGGCCAAAGGGCCAGTATATAAACACAAAGTATAGGTGGTGAATATGCAAATAACCCCTCATAACAATGGGAAATAACACACTATACACATATCTCTAACATCTAACACGTCGCTTTGCTCCACAAATTTCAGATACCACTTAAATCATGAACTCCAAAAGATCACGAATGCAAAGCTCGAAACATTTCATTTGAGTTATACCATGAAAGACGATCAAATTTACTCTTTTTCTATAAGAATCAACAACACCCTCACAAGTCACAATCCATTGCAGACAATCTTACTAACATCAAGAACAACACACTCTTCACAAGAATCATCATAGTCTACTCTTCCACTATAAAGCTCTCTAGAAACTCACCAAATTGTTCCATACTACTTTATCATCCCATCCTCAAATTGAGGGTCCACCAAAACTTTACAACCTCACTACAACAACCACTTTACTCCAGAGGTGGTCTACTACACAAATTAAAAAGGTTCTACCAAAACCCTTTCACCAAGGACATGCTATCATCCGATAATTCTACAATCATGTAAACACAAGCCACCTATTAAATCTCATCAATTCAACTCTTAGTGATGCTCAATACCAAACTTCAACATACGATAATTGCACTCCAACGATCATTGTTATCAACTGCTACCTACTTCCCTTTGCAAATCACATGAATATTTACAAACACATATTCAATTGTTCCTCCTCATGTTTAGATTTGGGCAAAATCATGCTAAAACTTCAAGAATCGAAATCTTCCATCGATCAAAAGTCTCAACAACACTACAACCAAATTCGTCCAACCATTCTAGCTAGATTAACTATCCAGAAACTCCTCCCATAAATTCTAGATTCACCGATATTCAACTCCCCCAATCTTTTATACACAATTCCAACAATTAATCCTACTAAGGATCATGTAAATCTAGCAATTATATATGATCACTAAGTATCCACAGAAAAGATAACTCCAAGATTAATATCCACTAAGGCAATACTCTAACACCCTCTTAACTTAACCATCCCAAACGGTTAGATTAATCCATTGAGACCCATTAATCCAATTTATCCAAGAAGTTTATCGAATTAAACAATCTTAATGATCAGACCAGTTCATCAATGTCCCACACTTCTTAATAACTCCCAGATTCCTAGTAGGTACGGACATACCCTTAATCATAGTTCATCATGTAACTACTCCAAAACAACATCAAATTTATCAACTTCACTTCCAAGGATCTTGGTTAAGAATGATTATGCACCACGCTACAGACCCAACTTGATAACTCATACATTATCAAATTATCTTCTATGCTTAAAACCTCTTACTTAACAAAACAAAACATTACAAAAGAGTTTTGATACTTTCTTTCTCAAAGAAGATGTACTAAACTTCAACATTCCAACTACTCCAAAAGAAATGCGTAGCGTCAAAACTTCATTCAGTGAAGTTTGTAAAAGATACTTTCTGTTATCTAAAACACCAAGTGAATAAACAGGTCATGTTTGTCAACAAGAAAGTAGAACTCTCATGAAAAAGAACAATATTGCCAATGACAACGATTACAAGTAGCAAGAATAGCTCAACAGTAAGAAAAGACAATAATTGCTCTATAAAACAAATACAGACCAACTGAAACCCATCAACTGCATTGTAACCACTATCCAAAGAAAGTTTATCAACCGCAAGCAGTTGTAATCATAATAACCAAATACAAACTCAAGGAAAATAACAACTTTTAAAAGAAACTCATTCCCAACAATTGTAACTAAATTACCCAGGGTAAACACTTCACTTTTCCTATACCACAAATGGTGGAACAACCTGGCCAGCCTATGGCCACGACCACAATCTCTATCTCTCATCATAGCTATCAACCACAATCAACAACACACAATAGGTTCAAAGAACCAATATCAACTCATACATTAGTATAATAACATATCGAAAGCGTAAGAGCAATACTCATCCCATTCCCATCCTACTGTGCACTAGTGTGTCAAATTTTAAGTTAATTAACCATTAGCAAATTTTAGTTAATTTTACTAGTCCTAAAACAAATTTTAGCAATTTTAATTTACCTAAGTTGTTAATCTATTAACCACGGAGCTATAGCCCGCTCTGATACCAACTGTAACACCCTGGCCGAACACTGAGCCCAGAATGCCACCAAACTACCATAACTACTAATTTTATCAATAAATAACAATGAATTTTAGCAAGCAATTCAATACTAAAACACGTCCACGGGTCACAATAACGTATACATAACGACATGGCAAGCACAGATATTTAAATCCTAGATTGTAAGCAGGACAATAGTTCAAGAATCAAGCAATACCAATCAAACGAAGGCTATTGGATGAATAAATAAGTTTCAACCAATCATCTAGAATTATTCAATGTCTATCATGTCCTAAAGGAATAAACCATCATGCTAAGGCAAAATTTTCTAATGGCAAGTGAGTGCATGCAGTGTACCCTTCCCAAGTAAAGCGTCGTCAACGATCACCTAAAAACAATATTAGAGCAAGGGTGAGTCCACGACTCAGCATGTATAGTAATAAACAATGAACATTGCTTAAACAATAGTACACAATATCATCATTAACATCAATTTTTCACTTTTCTTTATTCGCATGCTCAATCATTGAATTCTCTTTCTTTATTCACATACACAATCATCAACTACCTTTCATTCCATGCATCTCTGTACTACATGTCCATAGTCACTTCTTTTGCATATACCGGTATAGCATGAGTGTTCACCCGTCGATGACACACTCTCAAGCCCTTCCTCAAGGATCGGGGACCTCCTCCACTCCCGTGGAGGTGTGATCAACATGATCACCTTTCAGATGCTTATGAATACATAATTATTCATAGTTTTCAACATTACCATTGTCCAACAATGTCATATCCAACCATAATGAATAAATAATGACCATTAACATTACTTGCAATTAAATAAGTAAAAGCACATCAATATAATGGTAATAAATGGTAAAGCATACAGTGCTCAACCAATGAACACTGTCTGCTATGCACTTGCCGTTTTTCCTTGTGACACTGGAGAGCGAAACGGTGACAATGCACACGAGACCCCACTCCCCGGACAATAATTTCAAAACACATCTCACAACCTTCACATTACAGTACCAACACCTTACTCTAACTGTCATCGCATGCCTACGCCAAACTAACCCTTTTTAACTCGAAACTACCGGACACGCTACCCGTTGTCCCAGTAGTAAAAGAGTCATATCTTACTCATCTGAACTCTAAATTAGGTCATCTAAGACTTTCTGGAATCCTCACAAAACAACATATAATTTCCTAGTTATGAAGAAAATCTGATTCTACCATTTTCTATTCCTTTCCTTTACCCGAAGACCATTCCAGATTCTCGCGTAACAATTGCTTCACAATTTTATATCTTTAATTATACAACTTGAACATATATGAATAATATGAGTTCTGGAAACCACACAAGATTTCCTACAATATTCAAATTGATATAAATATTTAATTTTACCAATTTATGCATGAAATCGACCCAACTACACGAAGTCTGCCAACTACGTCTAGAATCTGACAGCAGCCTTCCGGGTCATAACGTTTCGCTCGCTACTCTGATTTTAACGATCCGCACCTTTCTAGAAATCTAACGCGATAATCTACATTTTATATAATTACACCAAACTCTAATTCGAGACTAAATATCCCTAATCATCCCCGCAACGTTCGCCTAAACCCGATTTAATGCGATGTAATGTAATCCATCTTCCATTGCCCAAACGATCTACCGAAAGAACAATGACTAAATTTAGGGGCATCTAAAGGTTTTCAGATCGTTACCCTCGAGGAACACGGAACCGATCATGAAATCCTTCTCCTCCTCCCTTCTTTTCTTCCCTTCTTCCTTCCTCTTGCTGATCTTCCTCTTTCTGGTCGGCAGCAGCAGAGGGGACGAGGTGCTACAGTAACGGCGGCGCTACAGTGCCACGGTGCTACAGTAGCCACGTGCTATAGTCACACTTCTAGGGTTTTGTGCCCCCTTTATAAACCAGCTTCCCACTTGAGCCAAACACCATGGGCCGAAAGCCCACGGCCCAGGTTCTCCAATAAAAGCAAAAATGCCCATCTAAAACCTTCAATTCCTTCTCTAATTCTATTTAATTTCAGTACTAATCATTTATTTGTTTTATGCTTAAACGGGATATTACAAAATGCTAAAACCGAAGACCTATGGGCTGTTCTTGAAGAGGACACTGGAGAACCTGTTAAGGATTTGATGACTACATGGACAAAGCAACAACGGTATCCTGTTATTAATGCAAAAATTAAAGGGCATGATGTGGAACTTGAACAGGTAGCATGTTTTCTAAAAACTCGTCATTTGTAAGCAGTACATATAACACGTCCTTTTAAATTTAGGGGGATTTTTGGAATAGTGGATCATGCACCTTTTGCAAATGGGGTGTTGATGCCCATAGGGATACCAAATTAGTTGTCTGAGAAAAACTTGATCCAGACTTATAATTTCACCCTTCAATCCTCTGTTAATTCTTATTAATTGTTGTAGTAAACATATGTATCAAAAATACACAAGTCTCGACTTCTAAAAACACAAATATACTAGAATCATAATAGTAGTAACTGGCAAAGAAAAATACCAGTCTTTCCGAAGGTGATGCTTCTGATCCATTCGTTATTGTTTCCACATAGTCTGTGCTTCATTCAAACTGTATAGCGCATAAGGCTACTCCCAGTGCTCCACCCTGGCCGGTATCTTAAGCCTACCATATAGGCAAAATGATGATGTGGCACCATAATTAATGAAGAGATGGGGTACTCTAGTATCTAATCTGGATACCGGTTCAGTCTCAAAATCCAATGCATAAAATTTATTGTGATCGATCCCATGCATTGGGAAGATCATGCATGTATTGCTTTAGTACATGCCACAAATAGGCCACAATGCTCAAATACTAGTAAAGATCATGCATGTAATTAAATAAAACAGCCTAAGATACTACACCATAAGAAACCATGCATTGGAAAGATAGTATCCTAACACTCCTCATGCACTAAAGAAACTACACTAAGATACTGCCCATTGGGAGCAGCCTAAGGTCATTATTCATTAAGATGTGTTTCTTGTCTTTGCAATTTTTCTTTCTATGGGCTTGGTTTTTGTTGTATCACATGGAAGTTAAAAACATAACTGATATTTTATACCTGCAAAATAAATAAAAAAACTAAATAAATGAAAATATTAACATGTTGGCCTCATGGACTGATAGAATCCCTGTTAATATGTTATTTGCTTTAAGAATTTGCTTATTTATTTTTGTTGTAGGCCTAGTTTTTGTTAGATGGATCCTCAGGCCCTGGCATGTGGATTGTCCCTATAACTTCAGGCTGTGGTTCATATGATACACAGAAAGAGTTCTTATTGAAACATAAACGTGATAACCTTGATATAAATGACATTGCTTCATAGTGTGGTGATCGAGAGAAGGGTGGAAACTTTTGGATTAATTTGAATATAAATGAAACAGGATTTTATAGAGTTGAATACGATGAAGAACTTGCAGCTGCACTTTGTTAGAGATATGTTAGAGATAGAGATAGGAATCCTTTTGTATTCCTTATCTATATATGGCATACACCTCTTGTACTCCTATATATATTGCCCATTGGGCCTCTTCAATATACACATAATATTCATAACATGGTATTAGAGTAGAGGTTAGGGTTAGGGTTTGTACCACCATCGCCGCCTCCTAGCCGCCGCTCGTCCTCCGCAGTCGCCGCCCCAGGAGGAGCTATCTTCGCTCCCGGGGGCAGACTCATTAGTCGTAGTCCTTTGGAAGCAGCAGCAGCATCCGGTCCTCGCCGTTGCTGCTGAGCTTGGGCTTCGTCGCACTGGAGCTTTCAAGCATCGTCATCTTCTTTGGTATCGAGCTTCCCCACCGAATCCGGCGTTCCGCCACTGCTGGCCTTGGATCCGGCCGTCCAATGTCGTCTGCTTGTGCTGCCCGAGCCCTGCCTGCAGGCGCACTCGGTCTCCTAACTGAAGCCGCCGCTGTCGGATTCGCTTGATCAGCCGCCGCCACCTTAGCTCCCCTGCGACGTCGCACCCTCTCCGAGTGTGAGCTGAGCAGAGGAGGAGGGTAGCTGCGGTGGGTGGTGGTGAGGAAGATCAGCCACCTCGGCTCGCTTGCGCGCCCAAAGATCTCGACTGCGCCGCCTCCCCGCCCGGATCCGTCGCTGCCCTGAGTCTTGCCTCCCTTCTCTGCTGGCCGCCTCCTCGGTGTCGCCGCCACCCCTCGGCTCCTCGCACCACCCAGTGGCCACAAGGTTGCCGTCTCGTCGCTGTGTGCTATGTTGGAAGAGCACGGGGAGGAGATCAGGAAGAAGGAGGCTCGGCCGGTGGGGAAGGCGAGTTGGGGAAAGATAGACAGACGGGAGGAGGAAGATGGGAGAGAGAGATGAACTGGAGGCAAATTGGCTGCTTCGGATTCGGTTTCTTTTCATTGGTATTGGAGTCGGATTCGGGCTTCACCGGCTTTGACTCCTAACTGGTGATGCTATTCCGCTGATATGCTGCTGCTAGTTATCCTTAGGTTCTTTTATATTTTTGTGTCGTTGCGTCCATCTAAGTCCGTGCCACCCTATCTTTGAGTTCGTCTAAGCCATGCGAGTCCACAAACTTATTGTCAGTCATAGAAGTATAGGAATTGTCTTATGCATGGCAGCAGCCGCCACTCCCACTCTTCTTTCTGAGCCGTGTGCAGATCGTAGAAGTCATTTTGATGCCGCCGCTTTCTTAGCCACCGCCCCAGGCTTCTAAGGCCGTCACGCTTCTTCTGCGCCGCCATCGTCTTGGGCTTCGATCTGCGTTGTCATGCTTCCACCTATTCCTATTCGGTTTGATTTGACAGCTCTCTCTATTCATGTCGGTTTCATCATCTTCTTCGTCGTGTTGCCGCGGTCGACTTTCTCAGCCCCTGCACTTTGTGCTTTATGGGCTGTTGCACGACCCCGGATGGAGGAAATCTTTTGATACTCGATAGATTTTTCAAGAGTTGCATGCTACGACGACATTATCAAGACTCGAACTTTGGATTTTTCATATTTTAGTGTCAACCATCTTCAAATGCAATGCTATTGCATACGCTTTGCATTTGAGGGGGTGTTAGAGATATGTTAGAGATAGAGATAGGAATCCTTTTGTATTCCTTATCTGTATATGGCATACACCTCTTGTACTCCTATATATATTGCCCATTGGGCCTCTTCAATATACACACAATATTCATAACACACTTCAAAAGGCATTGGAGGCCAAGAAGCTCTCTTTAATGGATAAAATTGGTAAACACAACATGTTGCACTGTTAAATTTGCTTTGCAATGCTTTGTTGACAGGTATGATAACATTAGCATTGCGGACAGTGTGGAAGACTCACATGCTCTTTCTATTGCCCGCAAGCAAACTTTGACGTCATTACTACATCTACTGTATGCTTATCGTGAGGAAACTGATTACAGTGTTCCGTCACACATTATAGGACCGGAAAGGCGACTAGAGGGAGGGTGAATAGGAGCACTATCTATTTTTCGCTTTGATTGGATTCAAACATGATATTAACTCCAATAGCTATGAGAACTACGAAGATCAATATATATAAGCATAGCGGAAGACTTGTACTGAATCCCCTTCAAACCCCCAAGAGAAACGACTAAAAGCACAAAAAATTCGCTGATGAACAGTATCGGTTGTACCGGATGAATAAGTCTTTGGTCGCATCGCAGATTCGAACAACCGGATGAACAAAGTCTTGGTCGAACCACAAAGGAACAAGAAGAACAGGAAAATGAATAGTAAATAGCCTAAAAACGAAATCAAAAATTGACATAATTTTTGATCCGCAACTCCAAACTCACGAAACTTGAAACACATATTCCTAAGGATGTCAGGAACCTATTCCATACAATGATTGTGAAGATCCTTGCCAAAGTTCTGTCCTTTTTCCCGTTCGAACAAAGGTTGCTCCAAAAACTGAGTCAAAACCAAAATATGATCCAAGCACTTGCTCGTGGGTGATTGATGATCACAGCAAGTAAGATCAACACAAGAACTCAAGCGAAAACCAACAAGACATCAAAGACACAAAATCATCAAAGAGAGGGAGAGCAAGAACATGAACAAACTCATCTTTGGGAAACTTGCTTGGATTAAATTGAGATAGATAGATGTTTACAGTCACTCCATCTTGGAGGACAAAGCTCAACCCAAGGGCACACAATCAATCCACTCCCTAGAACCCTAACCTCTCTATTTTTCTCTCCAAAACCCTAAGACACCAACTAAGGTTATGAAATGCAAGGGTTGAGGGCTGCTGGACAGCACCCACTCCTATTTATACTAGAGGCTAGCATCTAGAGAATATTCTAATTTGGGCACCCGTTAAGCCTACACACAAATGAGTTTAACTCACGCACGCATCTTAAAGCATCGTCTTCATCTTCTCTTGACCTGAACCGCTTCTCCTTGCGTCATCTTGCGCCGCGGTTTAGCCAAAAGGTCACCAAGGCGGTATTTAGGTGAAATTACCAAAATGCCCCTTCTCGATCCTTCTCCGAAGGCCGAGTCCAATCTTGGTGAAGCAATCGACTGCTTCGCCACGTGTAGGTTGATCAACGGCTCTCATCATGTCGGCAAGTCTCTCCCGTCTGGCTCCCGCCAAAACCACTATGGCATTTGCACCGACCCCCACGCCGCTTGATCTAACCTGTCGCACCGAACTGTCCGTTCGGTCATCCTTGTCCATTCTGAGCCATGCTTGAGTCCATTGACCTCACCCGGCATCCTCGATCGTTCTGAACCTTAGCTCTCCAAGCTTAGTCCCGATCATCCTCGCCGTTGACCGTCATTGACCTCCAAGCAACCTGCACAACAATAGACCAAGAAATCGATTCCGGGAATAAGTTCTTCACAACTTGACCCACGTTAGTCAAAACATGCATCATGCAACACATATGCATTGAAGGTTATGAACTTGACCTATCCCAAAGCCAAAACTCCAAAATAGCCGACAATCACCACATAGACGGTACTACCGCCATGTTACCAGCGGTACTACCACACTGCAGTCGTACCGCTTCTCGGAGAAACCCAAAATTCCCAAAAACAGCTTCTCTGGAAAATACGTACCGCTCCAACCCGGTATTGCCGCACCGCGGTACTACCGCCATTCAACTTGCGGTCGTACCGTTCTACAGTAGTACCGCAACTTACTTGCTGGTACTACCGATTATCCTGACATTTTGCTGAAACTTCAATTTCGATAAAACTTCAAAGCAATTGCCAATTGTCTCATCATCCTAAGATCATGAGTATATCTCCATGATATCCACACACAAACTCTATACGTAAATCTTGTATGTCCAATTGGTTCCATTATATTCGACTTTGATCAAGCTTCTTCTCACCTGCCGAGTATGCCCAACCATGCCTTATATTACCTGCTTTTGAGTCTCTTAAATTTTAATTTATTATTTTGACAGGATATCATCTTGTTTCTACTTGTGCATGTTTGCTTAAACATATGCTTTCCTGTGTGGCCAATGCATGTTTATTTGCTACAACTGTTCCTCTGTTTTATCACCTTGACCATATGACAAGTGTCCTTGTGCTGTGATTTTTCAGAAAGTTAGGCTGGGACCCCAAGGATGGTGAGAGCGACCTGGATGTAATGCTTAGACCACTGCTCTCGGTTGCCCTTGTCAATCTTGGACATAATAAGACCATTAGTGAAGGAGTTAGGCGCTTTAACATCTTCATAGATGACCGCAACACTTCTCTTCTTCCTCCAGACACTAGAAGGGTCCTGCCTTTTGCCCTTACTTCACATGGTGCTCCTTTTTTATTGCTTCCGTTTGTAACTTGCGTTATTCTGCAGGCTGCATACCTCTCTGTGATGCAGAATGTTAGTAGTTCAAACAGATCCGGCTATGATGCTCTTCTAAAAGTCTACAGGAGTCAGCTGAAGGGAGGAAAAGTTACGTGTCTTAGGTGTGTAGCCTTTCGACCATCTTGAATTAACAAAGGTTGCTGATGTTTTGGGTTATCCTGAAAGCCTTGTCTCCTTGTTTCTAGGTATATTGTCTTCTTGCCGGGATAAGGATATCATTCTTGAGTCATTGAATTTGATTTTCACTGATGAGGTAGACCCTAAAATCATTCCTTTCTTCCATGATTACATTGGAAGGTCTGGATGATCTTGTACTTCTGTATTAACTACGTGTAAGTTGTACTCAGGTCTTATTTGTCTCTTTTGCTTGTCAGGTCCGCAATCAAGATGCATCTTATGTCTTTGGAGGTATTAGAACAGAGGCACGCGAAATTGCATGGAACTGGTTGAAGGTACAATCTCTTTTAATGGGTATGAAAAGCCCGTTTATATGTGTGTGTTATTGCCACATAAAATGGTAAGACTTCGGGAACGCAGGTAGTAGCCGTGAGATACCGGCAACCTCGGCCGAGCCTCACGACGTCCAGGCGCCGTGATGATCAGCTGTTGTTGACAAGCAGGAGACGAGGAACAGAGAAATCAGGCTGGGACGAAGAATATTATTTGATTGATTGATTCCCAAAATACAATTGAAGGTTTTTCTTATATAGGCTAACTAATACATCCGGAAGGGATAGTCTAATGTATCTATAAGAATACGGAAGGGATACGTTCCTAACATAAGTATTCTACTCGGATACTTCTTGCTGACGTGATGTCAATGCTGATTGCGCTAGTTGGATCTCCTTCCTATTGCTGCGCCTCTGATAAGGAATCCCCCACATGACATAAAAGTTGAGACTTCTGGACCTTGTTTGGAACATTGGATTCTTGTAGGAATTTTGGACAGAATGAAATATCCAGTCATTGGATGTTTCTCTTCCTACCAAATTCATGTGAACTTTCATTGTTAGTGCTAGTAGAACATGAAATATTTAAAAACATTCTGCTTACATGTGGTCCCATTCTGTCTGTATGCAGGAAAACTGGGACCGTATCTCGAAGGCATTTTCAGCGAGCTCACTTAATTTTGTCGGAATTATTGTTCCATTGGTACATTTAGCCGCATGTCCTATTCCCCCAATCTAATCGTTGTTATTCCCATCAGTCCATTGCTAAAGTGCACTCCCTTCTTTCTTGTTAGTTCTCCTCCAATGAGAAGGCAGCAGAGATCTCCGAGTTCTTTGTGACCCGCACTAAGCCAGCATTCGAGAGGAAGCTGAAGCAGAGCCTCGAGAACGTGCGGATCAGCGCGAGGTGGATCGAGGGCATCAGGAGTGAGCCCAATCTTGCACAGACGGTGCATGAGCTGCTAAACAGGCCCTGATGTGGCTGCTAGAGTGTTCATGTCGTGGTTACCAGGTTCGCTATAAAACCCCACGAATTGCGAATCAGATTCGTCGAACCCGAACCGGTTTAGGGTATGGGTTCGTGTTCGAAGCGGAAATTGGAAGAAAAAATGACGAACTACGATCCTAAATCCCGTACCGCGATTCGGACGAACTACCTTTCTGTTAACTATGGTTTATGTTTATGATGATGTACCTTCCTAGGGAACCTGGAAGCTGTCTACCTGTGTTATTGTTGTGGTTTGTAATAAAATGCATTCCTGTCTTATCATCTGTGAAAAACATCTCTTGTAATGTTATTTGCACGGAGTAATGGTGAGCCATTTGGTGTCAACTTAAAGAGGAAGCATTGTTATAGCAGCTCTGCAGAGTCTTTGTAAAGGCCAGAAGCATAGGCTGCATACAAGGTAAATAGATAGTATCCTCGTAGATTTTCTATGAGTGTGCCAGATTGTGTCAAGGAGCCATGATTCAGGACTCGTCTCACCACAGCACTTCACCAGCCACTTTGTTCGAACTTTGCAGTGTCCAAATGTAAGAGGCTTATTTATCATTATTCATTCGCAGTCTTGTCATCATGTAGGAAGGAAAATATGAAGTCTTCAAAACATATTAAAAGGCGACTTAAGTCGATAAGGCATGCTAGAGAGACGGGTGTTATTACTGTAGAATGCATCCAGTCTGAAAGGAACTTGGCAGAAAGGAACTTGGCAGAAAGGAACTTGGCAGATCCTTTCACCAAAGGATTGGCGCGGAAGGCCATCCTTGCAGCATCAAAGGGAATGGGGCTCATACCCGTGTAAAGGCTCACATTGGTGGTAACTTATCCTAGGAGATTAGAGATCCTGTGAACTAGGCTCTAGGACAATAAATTGTGTGTGATTATAGGGCACATATAAAGGATCCCATTAGGTGCAGTGCTCTTTCTGTATGGGAGGTTGAGCAAATAGCTCTTAATGAATTCAAGACCTATATGGTATCGGGAATCGTCCTACAGGATTCTCTGAAGAATTCACCTACTTGAGTATGATCGTGAGGTCGCGTTCAAAGAAAGATAAGGGTATACTTTCTTGAGTACTCATGAGCTAGATACGGGGACATGACCGTAACGTCCCAACCCGAGAGGGATTTGGGCAAGCCGCCCAATACAGATTGTAACTTGGGCGAAAATTCTCACACCAAGGCATTGGATCAAGGGGTAGTCCTTCTTTGTCTATGTAGAGTCGTAGTTCTTGTTGCTAGGCTTTGGGTTCAAACCCGCAAGGTACCCATCGTCGAACAGCTGTATATTAAACAAGTCATTGAGCATCTTTTTATCATATTGAGAAATTGGTGAGGATTGTTGTCTGTTGTATGGGTATTAATGTAATTTCTCGTTGTGAGAAAAGAATTAAAGGAAATTAAAAGGACTGTGCATGGGGGCCCCTTGTTAGTAAAAGAATGGGGGAGGATTAGCTCTCTGCGTTGGCTGTGGCTTTCGGCTGATTCATTCCTCACCTCGTTGCTTCGCCCTTCGGTTTTCTCTCCCGGAACTGGCGGCTACTAGGGCGAGGGGTCGAGGTTATCGTGGAGACTCCTCAACGGCCCGTGCGAGTCGACCGTGGGGAGAGGGCGTCCTCCCCATCCTCTCTCTTGAAAAGGGGCCAGCGGCTCTTCCCAAAGGTACACTGAGAACAAAAGATGTCCCCAATTTTTGTTTTGATTTGGAACTTCCACTTTCGATCTGATTTGTGGTCTTCTCTTTCACTCCTGGTGATGCCTTGGATCTTGACTCCTAGTGGTGGTTCGGTTCTAAACTCTACTTCCTTGCACATCTAGATTAATCCCCTCTGGTGCCCTTCATTCTTGGAGGCCTTGAGGGAGATTTAGATTCTTGTGTTGGAAGTTTGGTTCATGACCGTTCTGGAGTGGGTGGTAGTGGTGAAGATAAACTAGTTTGATTGATTGGTGCTAATAAGTGCTTTTGGCCGAAGCACTCTACTGGTGGGCTTGTGCGGCAATCACCCGGTTCCTCGGCTTTGTTCTTTGGTCGGTTCCAAAGGAGGGAGTGTGGCATTGTATCTCCGATTGCTTCGTCTTTTGCTCAAGATTGCAGGGTGATAGTTTTTCTATGTCAGTGTCAATTGACATGCCTTGCCGGTTGCATCTTGGTGGTTTTGAGTACCACCACTACAGTAAGTATTGCTCCTCTGTGGTAGTTCAATTGATCTTTGCTCTTTGCATATATATTCTTACAGTGCTAGTTGGTACTTTGATCTGTATTAGTTCTAATTTCTAAATCTAGTACTGAAGATATTGCAAATTGATCGATGGGCTTTGTTGACATGCTTTGTGATGAATTCATCTTATAATCGAGATTGAATGTGATAGTTAGTTCATACTTGAGCCGTATTGTATTACTTGCTACCGTCAATATGATATAACGTTAATTGGTTACTTTGGTTGAGAGCTAATTATTTTGATTCTTCCGGTTCATTTGATCTCTAGCATTTGAAGTGGAAACTCTTCTGTGAGCCATTCGGCTTTATCACTGAACCAGTGTCTTTATGTTCAGTTTTATTGAGAGTATTCAGTTATTGTTGGTAACCTAACGACCAGTTTGTGATCCTTCTAGTAATCTGTTTGACTAGGAGTTTAATCTGTGTTCTTTAATAGTTGAGATCATTTGACAGTTAAGCAAAGTATTGTTTAGAGCTCATAGTTTGAATTTATATTATCATATTCATTTAATGAAGAGTATAGACAATAGAGTTGATATGGCAAAGACTTGTTCTTTTGCAACTCACCTTCTGAGAGCACACTATATCATCAAACTTCTGTGCTTTAGGCAGCCTTTTGATGATTTCTTGCTATTAATGTTGAGCATAATATTGTATTTGAATGACTTGAAAGAATTTCGTGGATACATGTTATTATGGTTGTTAATTACATGCTGGTATATTATGCTTTATGGATGAAAATGAATGCTGGGTTGAATTATGATTATTTGCTAAAACTGCTCATTTTACAACAATCCAGAAATGGAAAACCCCGAAAACCTTTTCATAGCATTGAAGGGCGAAGCACCTCTCCACTTGAGCTAATCCATTTCGATCTTTATGAGATGGATAGAATATTAACTAAAGGTGGCAAAAAATATTTCTTAACACTTATAGATGATGCGACTAAGTATTGTTATATCTACTTACTTAAGTCGAAAGATGAAGCACTAGAACACTTTAAAATCTTTAAAGCTGAAGTGGAAACCAACTAGAAAAGAAAATCAAACGGTTAAGGTCGGACCGAGGCGGTAAATACGTCTCTTGTGATTTCTCTCAATTTTGTGAAGATAGTGGAATAATTTATGAAGTTACTCCACCATACTCACCCCAATCGAATAGAATAGCCGAAAGAAAGAACCGAACCCTATGTGACCTGGTTAATGCCATGTTACAAAGTTTAGGTATGTCGGACTATTGGTGGGGTGAAGCAGTACTCACTGCTAATTATGTCCTAAATAGGGTGCCACCTCGCAATCAGGAGGAAACACCTTATGAAGGATGGAAGGGGAGAAAACCCAACTTGTTCTTTCTCCAGACCTGGGGATGCCTTGCAAAAGTGCATATGCCATTATCGAAGAAAAGGAAGCTTGGTCCTAAGACCGTTGATTGTGTTTTTCTAAGGTATGCTAAAAATAGCACGGATTATAGATTTTTAGTAGTCAAATCCGAAGTAAGTGACATCACTACTAATATAGTGATGGAATCTCGTGATGCGATATTCTTTGAGAATGTGTTTCCTATGAGACAAAATGAAGTCATTGATCCTATTGGTTCAAGTAAACACTCTATTCTTCCTATGGTGGATAACACCACTCCAGAATTGGAGTTGAGAAGGAGTAAGAGGCAGAGGACTGAAAAGTCTTTAGGTGATGACTTTGTCACCTATGTCGTGAATGATGAACCATGAACCTTTTCAGAGGCATATGCATCTCCGGATGTGGATTATTGGAAGGAAGTAGTCTGTAGCGAGATGGATTCCATCGTAGCTAACAGAACGTGGGAGGTTATGGACCTCCCATGTGGATTCAAGCCAGTTGGCTGCAAATGGATCTTTAAAAGGAAGCGTAGACCTGATGGTACTATAGAAAAGTACAAGGCCCGCTTAGTGGCTAAGGGTTTCATGCAAAAAGAGGGCGAAGACTATTTCGATATATACATACTCTCTTGTAGCTCGTTTACCCACAATTCGAGTGCTTATAGCACTAGCTGCCGCGTATGAACTCCACGTACATCAAATGGATGTAAAGACTGCTTTCCTAAATAGAGAGTTGGATGAGGAGATTTATATGCAACAGCCTGATGGTTTTGTGGTTGAAGGGCAAGAGAGGAAAGTATGTAATTTGATTAAATCATTGTATGGCCTAAAGCAAGCTCCTAAGTAATGGCACGAGTAATTTAATAGTACTATGACCTCGGTCGGCTTTTGTGTGAACGAAGCCGATAAATGTGTCTACTATCGGTTTAGTGGGGGCGAAGGTGTCATTCTATGTATTTACGTAGATGACATATTGCTTTTTGGGACCAACATATATACAACCAATAGAACGAAATCTTTCCTCTCCCAGAATTTTGATATGGAAGATCTGGGTGAAGCTGATGTAATCTTAAACATCAAGCTTATAAAGGGTGAGAATGGGATTACTTGTTCATAATCCCATTATGTGGACAAGGTCCTATCCAGATTTGGATTCATGGACAGTAAATCAGCAGCCACACCCTATGATCCAAATGCAGTAAATCAGCAGCCACACCCTGTGATCCAAATGCTAAGGTTCATCAAAACACTGGACATGAAAAGACCAGCTTAAATATTCTCAAATCGTAGGATCCTTAATGTATTTAACTAGTGCAACGAGGCCTGACATCTCATATGCTGTAAGCAGATTGAGCCGTTATACGTCCAATCCAGGAGATGATCATTGGATAGCACTAGAAAGGGTACTTCGGTACCTAAAGGGGACCTCTAACTTGGGAATACATTATTTTGGCCATCCGGCAATCTTGGAAGGATTCAGTGATTCTAACTGGATCAGTGACTCGAATGACATGAAGGCTACGAGTGGCTATATCTTCACTCTAGCAGGTGGAGCTGTTTCGTGGAAGTCTTCTAAACAGACTATCCTTACACGGTCTACCATGGAGGCTGAGCTGGTTGCTCTAGACTCAGCGGTTGTAGAGGCAAAATGGATTAGAGAACTCCTTTCTGACCTACATGTGCTGGAAAAGCCAATTCCAGCCGTATTAACCTACTGCGATAACCAAACCGTTCTGGTTAAGGCGAAGAGTAGGAAGAAAAATATGAAGTCCTCAAAACATATTAAAAGGCGACTTAAGTCGGTAAGGCATGCCAGAGAGACGGGTGTTATTACTATAGAATACATCCAATCTGAAAGAAACTTGGCAGATCCTTTCACTAAAGGATTGGCGCAGAAGGCCATCCTTGCAGCATCAAAGGGAATGGGGCTCATACCTGTGTAAAGGCTCACATTGGTGGTAACCTGTCCTAGGAGATCAGAGATCTTGTGAACTAGGCTCTAGGACAACAAACTGTGTGTGATTATAGGGCACATATAAAGGATCCTATTAGCTGCAGTGCTCTTTCTGTATAGGAGGTTGAGCAAATAGCTCTTAATGAATTCAAGACCTATATGGTATCGGGAATCGTCCTACAGGATTCCCTGAAGAATTCACCTACTTGAGTATGATCATGAGGTCGCGTTCGAAGAAAGATGAGGGTACACTATCTTGAGTACTCATGAGCTAGATATGGGGACATGACCATAACGTCCCAACCCGAGAGGGATTTAGGCAAGTCGTCCAGAACAGATTGTAACTTGGGCAAAAATTCTCACACCAAGGCATTGAATCAAGGGGTAGTCCTCCTTTGTCTGTGTAGAGTCATAGTTCTTGTTGCTAGGCTTTGGGTTCCAACCCGCAAGGTACGCATCGTCAAACATCTGTATATTAAATAAGTCATTGAGCATCTTTTATCATATTGAGAAATTGGTGGGGATTGTTGTCTGTTGTATGGTTATTAATGTAATTTCTGATTGTGAGAAAAGAATTAAAGGAAATTAAAAGGACTGTGCATGGGGCCCCCTTGTCAGTAGAAGAGTGGGGAAGGATTAGCTCTCTGCGTTGGCTGTGGCTTTCGGCCGATTCATTCCTCACCTCGTTGCTTCGCCCTTTAGTTTTCTCTCCCGGAAATGGCGGCAACTGGGGCGAGGGGTGGAGGCGATCGTGGAGACTCCTCAACAGCCCGTGCGAGTTGGCCGTGGGGAGAGGGCGTCCTCCCCATCCTCTCTCTTGAAAAGGGGCCAGCGGCTCTTCCTAAAGGTACACTGAGAACAAAAGATCTCCCCAATTTTTGTTTTGATTTGGAACTTCCACTTTCAATGTGATTTGAGGTCTTCTCTTTCACTCCTGGTGATGCCTTGGATCTTGATTCCTGGTGGTGGTTCAGTTCTGAGCTCTACTTCCTTGCACATCTAGATTAATCCCCTCTAGTGTCGTTCATTCTTGGAGACCTTGAAGGAGATTTAGATTCTTGTGTTGGAAGTTTGGTTCATGACTGTTCTAGAGTGGGTGGTAGTGGTGAAGATAAACTAGTTTGATTGATTGGTGCTAACTAGTTTGACAACTTACTTTTGGCGGTGGTTTGGATCGCAAATTTTGTAGATTGGGTTTTTAAAAACATTTTTAGATCTATATAAAAAAATTAATGCGAGGTTTATAAAAACAATTATTTTAATTATTGTTCCATTAAGATACTATTTAGTAAACACCTTATTTGGTAAAAAATGATTTCCTTTATTCTTATAGATAGTTTTTTGAAAAACACTTTGAGATTTTTTGTCTTTTGAGTTTTAGGAAAACTAGATTCGATTATCCGATTTATATCCTAAACGAAACAAGTAAGATTTTTCATGTGGGAGGAAAATAAACAAGGTTTTTGACGGTTGGCCTTTAAAGCCGATTTTAACATGTAATAATTTTTTTTGTAAAACCAGATATCCAAACAACCCCTTAAGTCCTAAACATTCGGTATCATTTTATTGCTAATTTTTACATATAGATGATGAGGTTTAAAAACTAAAATCATTTGGCTCCACACATCTCCGTGTTGTTGGCATAAACCAAATCTTGCTAGAGGTTACTTATTCATGGAGATTTTACGAGTTGTAGACGAACGAGATAAAAGGGGAAATAATCGTTAGACATTAGTACTGTTTATAAATATAAAATATTTCCCTTTGAAATGTATCCTTTGCATTGAAGTAGTCAATACAGAGAATCTACAGTGCACTGGCATTAGGAGCGATTTCCACCGTTCGACTAGAAATCAAAGCGTTAGGGGGTGTTTGGAACGGCCGAGCTTTTAAAAGCGGCTTCGTTGTGCCGCAGGCTTTTCGTCATGGCGAATCTACCGGTGAGCTTTTCGATTTGATGTTTGGCTGTCTGGCTTTTAGGTAGCCTAGCTGCAGCTTTCGAGATGGAAAATATCTGAAATGCCCCCGAGGACAGTAATTGCTTGTTTGATGCCGTTTAACGCAATTAACAACATTTAACGACAATTGACGACTATTAACGAATTCAGGTACATGATACCTCACTACAACATGAACACCCCTTTAACAACACATATATGCATTGCTAGAAGTCCAAATAAGTGTTGCTAGGGTCTTTACCAACGCATTTAGTATACGTTGCCATTGATGACGTTGCAAGGGTCTAGTGCAACGTATATAGAAGCGTTGGTAACAGGCAAGATCAAGCGTTGCAACCTTGCAACGGATATATTTAGGACACAACAACATATTTATACGTTGGTACTGTCAATGGAAATTTGTGAAACTTTGGTATTTGCAGCACATATGAGCATTGCAAAAAATATCGATATGCGTTGGAGAAATGTTTCATTTATAAATGCATAATATCCAAAAATGTACATAAATTTCTAAGTACATGGCAACGATCTCAACTATATTACTATACAATGGTAGTTTCAAATGTTCAACTTGTAATAGTTTGCTTCTTCTCTATCAAAGACGTCTGGAAGAATATTTCTCTACAGCTTCTCTATAGATTTTCATAGCTTCTTCTGAAGACCTTCTGCATCTACACTATAACCAACAACCAACACCAATCACCTCGGTCTTACACAATATCTTTGTTCTAATAAAGGATGCTCACCTCTCTAGACCCCAGGGGACTATCTCATTCAATTATATGACACTTCATTTCTTGCAATTTTTTAGAAAAATCTAAGAAAAAATGATACAATATGACCTTAACCCAAGTCAATGCCTAATTGTTTCATTTTTCAAGAAAAAAGGAAGTGAAAATGTTTTTACTATAACTTAAATCATAAACATGTTTGTTGATCTATAACTGAAAATGTTTTTACTTTTGACCTCTACATATATTCCAAACTTAAAAACATTTTATTTAGATTACTACTGAAAGGTACACTTACTCAATTATGTTTGCACCCCCAACCACATTCTCAAAAATCCAAAATGTATGCACGAACTGAAAATGATTAGGCATAAAATGATCCATGAAAACTGAGAGTGTATCAATCTTGCTTTTAGAATCTAGACACTCCAAGTGTAATATCCCATTTAACCTTTGAGATTTAGTTGAGTGAGAAAGAAAATTAAATAGAATTAAAATAAAATTAAATGAAGCTAGAAACGTAACTTCTGATTTATTTTCCAAGAGAATAGGCTTTCGGCCCATGGTCTTTTTTTTTCTTTTGGCCCAAGGAGACCAGCCCTATAAGACTAAAGGCAAGGACCTCTCAAAACCCTAGCCTTTCTATTTTTCCCCTCGCGATCTACAATGGGCAGCGGTTCTGCTGCTTGCACCGCCCACGATTCTTTGCTCGTGCCGCCACAGGTTGCACCATGCGGCCGCTATCGGTTGCCTCCGCGTGATAGCGGGAGGGCGGCGCTGCTGCGTGTGTGTGCGTTGGCAGCTGCTACGCCTGCTGCGTGTGTGTGTCTTGTGTGTGTGTGTGTGCAAGATACCGCCGCAGGTGTGTCTTGCCACGCGCGCCGAGCCGCCGCTGCTGCTTCGGCTGCGTGTGCGTCTTTGGCCGCTGGCGGCCGGTCTGGTGGGCGCGTGTGCTTCGCCGCCGCGTGTGCGTGTTTCTGCCGCGTGTGCGTCTTTGGCGCGCTTGCTTGCCAGCACACATGAGGGCCGGTGATCCATCGCTCCCGCGTGGTTGTGGCTTCAGCCAGAGTGTGTTTGCCGCGAAGGCTGCATGGTATGGTGCTCACCGGTTAGGTCTTTATTTCTTTTTGCCTCTCTCCCGATGCCATCTAGTTCTTGTTCCATGCCTACCACCTGTTCGATTAAATGCCTAATTTGTTTCCCATCGCTTGAGTCCAGAAGAAACGTTTGCAGTGATGTATTTTGAAATTTGAATGGTGTTCCTACAATATTTGAGGATGTTTCTGTCTAAGTGCAACGGTGGCTATGTTTTTAAGGAATCTGAATAAGCAAAAGATTTAAGGTGGTGGTGCACCCCGAGGCTAGAGCCTTCTGATGCTGTCTTTTGTTTCACGATTGAGGCAAGTGCAAGTATTATTAATGAGTTGTTATATTATATAATTGATGAATGTTATAGTTGATTGATGTTGATTGTTCCATGGTAATGTTGATGAGCCTAAATGCCATGGTTTAATGACGATGCTTATTACTTGGGAATGGTTACATGATGCTGCATGCTAATGATTACATGATGATGCGTACCTGTTACTGTTTATATGGTGATGCTTGCATGATAATGGTTATATGTTGATGGCAAGAATGATGGGACAAGGTGAGCAATGAGGCTACTTGTTAATGATGAATCATGATAATGATAATGGACATGTGCATTTGCATTGCTGCATGTTCATTTCTGAACCTTGCGCTACGTGGTAGCCAAGGGATTGTTTCCTTGAGGTCCCCGTCAGGCATTGGATGGGTGTTACGTCCCCATCATGCATTGGACGGGCTTTGGTCCCCACAGCCGTGGAAAGTCATGTAACTAATCCGGTGAGGTCGGTGAGAACTGTTACATGACTTGGAGTGTGGGCTTTTGTTCCCTGTGCCTAGAGGGCACAGGCTTTGAGTAGGTATCGACGGATACCCTACTCGGCATTACCGGTAATTGCAAAGAAGTGAAGTATTGTGCATTCATGTCATGTTCATTGCATTTCTGCATAAGTATGAATTTGTTGTTTAGCATATGATGCTGGCATAACAGATGGATTGTGGTATATAAGGTTGTTCAGGTGGGGATTGTTTAATCCAATTAACTACTTATGACGCTGTCATAAGAGATGGATTTGAGGTAAATAGTGCTGTATTCATGACAGAATTGTTTGTTCCCTTTGGCTGCTTATGATGCTGTATTTGATTTGCTCTTGCACTTTGCTGAGTCGTGGACTCACACTTGCTGTGTTGTGCTTGCTAGGTACCTCTCGAGGTAGCGACATGCATGGGAAGGGGTAGACATGGTGCACCTCACATTAACACAAACCACAATGAATAAACTAGTCCAATTATCCACAATTCATATTCTTGATAATTGCTTTAGTTTCAGCTTTTGTGACCATCCTTCGTGGTGGGTGTTTTATTTGTGCTCATGGGTGATTCAGTCACGTTCTTAATTCCTTGTTATTTTGAGGACCTTTGATGCTTGTGTGGTATCTATTTGCTAATGGATGCCCTTTGATTAATGCTTTAGTTGTTTAGCACACTTGGGATGAACTGTGATGATTAGTTTAAATTGGATGATTGAAAATATTGATTGATGCTATATTAGAATGTTAGAACCTCGGGTATAGCCACCTGAACAAAGGAGGTTCTGCCGAATTTTAGATAGCTTGGTCAGTGCTGTTTTAGATGTTGCTTGTTGATCATTATCTGCCTGAGCTTAGTAATGTTGGATTACTTTAACTTAGTTGTTAGAGAGGACTTCTTAAGTTCATTTGTTCTCAATTGATAAATCATGTACTTTTATTGAAAAAAAAAAGATAAACTGTGGTAGTGTCGATTTTTGGCACTAGGTCACCCGTGAATGAATGTTTGGTTGTTGGTTGAAATTATTCCGTATTGTTGTTGTATGTTAGTCTTTTAGGTAATATCTTGGCTTCCGCATAGCCAGGGTGTTACAGTTTTTGGTAGTGTCGATTTTTGGCACTAGGTCACCCGTGAATGAATGTTTGGTTGTTGGTTGAAATTATTCCGTATTGTTGTTGTATGTTAGTCTTTTAGGTAATATCTTGGCTTCCGCATAACCAGGGTGTTACAGTTGGTATCAGAGCGGGCTTTAGGTCCGTGGTAATTGAATATTAAATTTACACACTGTGCACAGTAAGATGGGGATGGGTCAAGCATTGCATTCACATTTTCGTTATGTCGCTTTGAGCATTGCTATTATGAAATGATCATGAATACTTATGATATGCCTATGTGGTTATTATATGTTATAATAGTAGATGACGAGAGATTTAGTTTGTGGTTGTAGCCCTGGGTTGCCAGGATTGCACCTCCGATTGGGGTTTAGGAATAATGGAGTGATTACCTCGAGTCAACTAATTCCAAGTGTTGAGTATGAGTTTCTTTGGGGACAATTATTGTCTTCCTTGAGTTTGGAATGGTTATTCTTGTTCAAGTTTTGGTGGGTGAGTTTTTTGGGGTTATTGGTTCGTTGCAGTTGAGAAGAGTTCATTGGTCTTTGTTGGTTCTTAAAGCAAACCTTTGATCTCCCGAATGACGAGTTGTTTTGCTGTTTATAACCATAGTTGATTTATAAGTTTGATCTCTTATTTGGAAGTTCTGTCCTTGTTGTAGGGAAGCACGACTCGTTAATCGTTTGGTACTTTGGTTATTGGAAGCTTTAATTTGCATGTCCTTAATTGTGAGGAAGCTTCGGGCCCTAATGTATTCTTCTTGGGGTACTTTGAGTATGAACTTTAATACTTTCATTTCATGATTTAAAGCGTCAAGGTTCTTTTTGCATTATCCTACCTTCCTTGTTGAAAAGCGTGATCCGGTGATTCGTTTGGTATTTTGGATAATGGAAATTAACTTTTACAAACTTCATTGAAGAACATTTTGATTATACTCATTTCTTTTGGTATAGTGGGAGTGTTGAAGTTTAGAACCTTTCCTTTGAAAATGAAAGTGCCAAAACCCTCCGTAAAGTTTTGTGGTGTTAAGTGAGAAGTCGTAAGTAAAGAAGATAATTGATAATGTTTATGACGTCAAATTGGGTCAATGGCGGGATGCATAATTAATCTTAACTGATGTCCTTGGTAGAGTAACTAGTTAGGTTATTGCTGCTTTGCTAAGATTTCTTGATAAGTTGTGATTTAGAATATCTTTATTCCTAATTGGAATCAACAGGGTTCTAAAGAGAGTGAATATTGACATACAACTATCTTGTAAACATCTTCTTGATGGTTTTACATAAATGCTAGGTTTACCTAATTCTTGACATGCTAAAATTGTTGAAACCTGTATAAAGGACTAGATGGTTGTTGGTGTATCAAATTGTGAAACCTTGATTTATAGAAATTATGTTAGTAAATCTTTAATCATGTTTTGAACTGATTCCTAAACATAAGGTGAAATGTTGAATCTAGGTTTGTAAGTGGTTATGTAATTGCAAATAGAATTAGCATCCTATTTACACACATGATTAATATAATGGTCAATTGTTTTTGAGAGCTGAAGTTGGTGTTGAGCAACACCAACAGCTTGAGTAGATGAATTTCGTAAGTGGTCTTCGATAGTGTGCCTTATGATTTTTGCTATTGCGTAGTATGATTAGAGCACCGGATTTATTAAGCTCATAATACTTAGTCATCCAATTGACCCTAGTATTATTAACCAAATAAACCCAGTCCCGAGAGATGTATACTCCCTGAATGCGAGATACATACCTCACAACAAAAGAATGTATCAATTCCATACAACACATAGAACATAAGCAACAAACCAGAAGTTAATATTAATAAGGAATAGGTTATTACAAAAGAGAGGCCTTCTGGCCAAATAACAACAAGAACTACAAGATAACAACGGAAGCAAAAGTGCCATAAAGATGGCTATAACACAAAGCCAATCGGTGTGCCTTAACCCCTAGGCATCCGACCGACCGCCAAGCTAGTCGTCAAGAAGTCGCAACACGTAGCACAAAAGAGAGGCTCAAGGAGCTCCCTTCTTCCTCTGCAACAAAAGCCACAAAATGCCACAACCACGCGCGATGAGTACATAAAGTACTCCGCAAGACTTACGTGTGAGATAACAGAACTATAAATAGCTACATGCAAGCTTTATTTAAGTGGATGAGGCTTTGGACTCATTTTAGCATAAAGAAAGTTTCATTTGCAATAACATAATAGATTGAAGGCAATTTGGCAAAGCATTTTAATTGTTGAAATAACAACGAGATAAATAACATAGTAACAACAACAAGATCAACTCGAAGTGACTAACCCAATAGTCACCACAACAATAGCATGAACTCCCGCTCATACCAACCATGTCAAGTTTTAATTAAAGGTTGTAGTCTAATTCTCACGGAAATAACCAAGCGTGTCCATAACCTAGGGCGAGGCTATTCAATAGTTTTATCCCCGCAGGGTGTACCAATGTACCCACACGCCGACCGCCTTTCCTTTAAGCACACTACCTTAGGTGTGCTTCAAAGACGGCTAAGTCCTACGAGACATTTCCAATGGATGCTAATTCGACCAAGACAACCCACGGGATAAGGACACAATAGACAAACCTTAACCGCCTGCTCATGCTCCATTCCCACACCACACACACACACATTTTATCTTTAAAACACACCAACCGAAGCGACCCCAATTAGCACCGCCCAAAGTACTTAGTCAAGAGAGGTCCCATATCCCCTCGTGTGGTTAGCACGCATAATTGCTTGGATCAATGGCGCAAGAATTCGGTCCTTGTTGACTCAGGCATACCACCACATCCAAAAACCACACCATCCATCCAATATGCCCAAGGCTAAATCAATCTTTTGTTTTCAGTTTTTTGATTTTACAATTAATCAAAGCACAAGTGCTGGACATATAGGAGTAATAACCAGTTTTGAGTGATCAAGACCATCGACTAAGTCGATGATCGCCCATTACTACCGCTACTAAGCATGTCTAAGCAGTAGAAAACGCAACTACTAAGTGATAAGAGCTCATCCAACGAACTCCCACCACAGCAAATAACCTAGGCTCATGGTAGTAGAGGATAAACAATTCCTACAGATTATGCAACTATAGGATTGCTAGCGACATTTAACACAAAGTAGCATGCATACATAGAAGTAAAACAATATATTAAGCTTTAAAGTAATGGGACAATGATGGAAATGATCAAACTGCTTGCCTTGATGTTGCTGGCCAAGTTGTGGCAGAGGGTCACTCTCGGGATCGCCACAAATGTCGGCCCTTCAACGGAAAAGCGATAAAGAATCGATAAGAACGACGAAAAACCAAAAGACGCAACAGAGAAACTTCTCCAAAGCTATGAAAATTTTACAGCAGCAAGACAATGATTTATCATGAATTTAGCAACAAGAACCAATTGATTTGGATCCTTAATGCAAAAGATATGATGAAATCAATTCTGCTCAACCTAAAAATACCAAACCGCAATATTCACTAATTTAATTATGAGGCAACATTTTCTAGAACAGAGGTGAAGCTGAAATTTTACTGTAAAACCAGCACCTCATGAGATGAATAACACAATTGAGTTCACCTCATTTGGAGCTATTATGCACTTTCTACAATCTTTCAAAAACAAGAACTTGAACAAAATTATAATGCACAAGTCCTCATTTTCATAACAGCAACATGCTCAAAACTAATGTTCACAGTGAGTTCACTAATAGAGGAAACCAACAAAGTTGGTCTCACCCAAAAATAATCTACAGAGCATTAGTTATGTATTTTACAAGTTAAGCATCAATTTGAGTGTATATTTAAAGTGAGTTTTAAAATCTAATGGCAAAACTGTGCTCTGGAGCTGAACTCGACTTACAATCATTTTTGGATTAAAGTCAAGTTCAATACAGAGCTAACACAATTTGAATGACCTCATTTGGATTTAAAATGACAAAGATATGAAATTCTAAAGCTATACCTTATTTCATTTTATACTTAGGAGTTCACTGGAATTTCTAAAAACCCTAAAGACATGGGAGGTCATAAGCGGCTCAGATCACACGGGGGAGGTCCTCAACGGTTGAGATCTTCCAAAGGAAGATCTAAACTATCAAGATCTCCCCGAGGAAGATCTACATCGTCAGGACCTCACAGGGGAGGTCTTGGACGGTCCAGATGTTCCAAGGGAGGTCCTCGATGGTTCAGATCTTCCGAGGGAGAACCTTGACGGTCAAGATCTACCCGGGGAGGTCATGAACGGCTGAGATGACTTCGGGGAGGTCCTAAGGGGAGGTCCTAACGTCACAGACCTCTAGGGAGGTCTGGACGGCCACGATAGCGCAAGGGGGAGGTCTTGGACGCTCCAGATCTCCTCGGAGGAGGTCATGGACGTCCCAGAGCTCGCGACGCACGCACGTGTTTGGACAGGGGATAAATGCGCGCGGGACAACGAGGAGGTCCGCGCGCGGTAGGTCTTAAATGCGCGCAAGGGGACAGGGTTAAGAGCAGTTAAGACACGCCAATGATTTCAATGATTTGAGCACATGATGAGCGCATTAACGCGGTGGATCTTTGTCCTAAAATGACAACAGCGCTGCCGTTTCGTCCGACAAAGACCCGGGTTTAAAGACGTGGTCATCGCCGGCGATACAGACCTCGCCGGCGACCTCCAATGGTACCGTTGGGTCTGCAATAACCATGCGCACCCAATGGACCTCCTCTCAACGGCGGTGACGGTTTTGAACGCCATGAGCCGGAGAGGACAACGAAGACAAGCACACGGCAAAATCCAAAATACAAAAGGAAGCTCAGCCATGACAACCATCAAGCGTGTGCCCAATTAAAAGCTCCGCGACCTCATACATGCGGGTGCCCAGCTAAAGGACTATCGGGAGTACCGGAGGTCCTAAGGTGCCGAGGAGGTCGAGAAGGAGGACCGGTGCCGGGAGGAAGGGTGCTCCACGGCCAAAGCTTCACTCCGAAGCTCCAATTTGTCCCCCTCTTCAAATGCCCAACAAATCAAGTTAGGACTTGGTCCCAGAGGGTAGGGCACAAATGGAAGCAAGGAGAAAAGGAGGAAAACTCCGAGGACCGTTGTCCACCGAGGAGCTTCAAGCTTCTCAACAATGGCGCCAAGATAGCTTTGGTGGTTTAGAGCTCGCAAGCACGGGGTGCAAGCAAGGGATAATGGTGTGCAAAGGAAGCCACGGAAACAGTGGGGGAGGTTTTATAGCTAGGGAAAAAGAGGTCATAGACCCCGGGTTAAGCTCACGGTGAGCTTAGCCCATGGCTCGGTTCAAGGGGTTGGACAAGACACGAGGCCGACATGGTGACAGTGTCCGTGGGACAGAGGGAGGAAGGTCGACACGCATTTAATGCGTCAAGAAAGAGTTGTTATAAGTACACAGTGGACAGGCTGGGCATTAACTCCCTCGCTCAGGGACACGCATGCGTGACCAAGGAAGGAGAAGAACAAGGGAGGTCATTTTGACCGTTGGATAAGCCCACGGGGAGGTCCTGGCCCTCCGATGTGGTTTTTGAACCGTTACGCCCAAATGACTAGGAGGAGGTCCCAGCCACACGATCTAGGATGGGAGGTCGTGGCCTCCGATTTCCTTAATGTGTAAGCGCGTGGGAAAATGGGATTGAGGTCCAAGGCGTTGGATCTCCATCCAACAGTGCGGACCTCCTGTGAGGTCTTAACCGCACATGAGCTAAGAACATGAGGGGGAGGTCATGGCCTTAGGATTTAAATCCAAGGGCACACAACCAAAGGGAGGTCTGAGGCTTTGCGTGAAGCGCGAGGGAGGTCAAGACCTTGCACAACACACAAGGGAGGTCATGGCCTTTAGATTTAGATCTAAGGGCAACGACCTCACGGGCGCGGGGAGGTCTGATGCGCACGAGGAAAAGAGGAGGTCGTGACCGTGGATTTTTAATCCAACGGTGCACAACACGAGATAGGGGGAGGTCCTCAACGCTGGGTATTTTGAGGGGAGGTCGTGGGCTGTTGGATCTGATCCAACGGCTACGACCTCGTTTAGGTGGGAGGTTTGCTTAGTTTAACAAGGTGAGGAGGTCATGGCCTTAGATCTTGGATCCAAGGGCTACGACCTCAACAAGGTGGGATGTCAAGTGGTTTAACAGCGGTGGAAGTTTTTGGGATTTAACACAGGGAGGTCATGACCGTGGATCTTTGATCCAACGGTTATGACCTCGATGAGGCGAGGAGGTCTTTGCGGTGTTGATCATGAGGAGGTCGTGGCGGTTGGATGTAAATCCAACAGTACGCGACTGATCAAGGTGGAGAGGAGGTCTGGGGGTGCGACACGGTGGTTGGCTGGACCACTTTTGCAAAGTGGCTAGCCCAATGAACAATGTAGGCTTTAAATTTAGTTTTTAACAAATGAAACTTAGCGAATTATTTGAGATAGCAAATGAACTCCAAATTTGATGAAATTTTAACTGGAGCTTGCTGACAATGAGATTAACCTTGCATAAAATTTCACGAGGTTATTATGCCATGCATTTTTCTCAGGAAATTCATGAAGGTTGTTCAAGGATTTGTTTTACCTCCAAATTTACCAAACAAGTTTTACATCTTGGGATATTTTTCAGAGGGTCCCACATCAGTTTTGGGACCAAGGAAAATATAATCCAAATGTTTGGCACAAGATTTAGACAATTGGAAAATGAGTTTGACTTTTGGTCAACAAGAGCTTTGTGTTTTGGATTACACAACTCTTGGACAAGAATTACATGAGTGTTTAGGGGTTTTCAAGGTGTGAGAAAAAGTTTTAATTTCTACACCTTAATTATATTTGAACAAACCATGTTTATACAGTTGGGATGTTACAAAATCTCCCCCCCTTACAAAAATCTCGTCCCGAGATTTGGCTCACTCGGTAAAGAAAGATGGATAGTCCGCACGCAGATGATCTTCTCTTTCCCAAGTAGCCTCATCCTCAGAATGGTTCGACCACTGAACTTTAAGGAACTTGATAGTCTTATTCCTTGTCCTTCGTTCAGACTCATCGAGTACACGAACAGGGTGCTCGCGATAGGTCAAATCTTCCTGAACATCGAGAGTTTCCAACGGAGCTTCCTCAGTTGGAACACGGAGGCACTTCTTAAGCTGGGACACATGGAAAACATCATGTACCCCCTCAAGTGCAGCTGGCAATTCCAACTTATAGGCAACAGCTCCCTTCTTCTCGATAACGCGGTAGGGACCGACATATCGAGGAGCCAACTTGCCCTTGACGCCGAAACGTTGATGGCCCTTCAAAGGAGAGACTTTGAGATAAACAAAGTCATTAGGCTCAAAACGCAACTCACGTCGACGGCGATCCGCATAGCTCTTTTGCTCGATTGAGCTGCGGCGCAAACGCCACGAATAAGCCGGACTTGGCGCCGGCCTCATTGATTGAGTCCGGCCAAAGAGAGGTCTTTCACGGTCTCGACCGGTTCAACGGGTTCTACACTTTCTCCGCACAAGGCCTCAAATGGTGCCATGCCGAGACTGGCCTGAAAGCTGTTGTTATAAGAAAACTCGGCGAATGGCAAGCATTTCTCCCAATGCTTCCCATATGAAAGGACACAAGCACGAAGCATGTCTTCCAAAACTTGGTTGACCCTCTCGGTCTGACCATCAGTTTGGGGGTGAAATGCCGTGCTAAAGGTAAGACGGGTTCCCATAGCCTTTTGCAGGCTATGCCAGAAACGGGAAGTGAAGATAGAGCCACGATCAGAAACGATCGTCTTAGGTACGCCATGTAAGCTCACAATCCTAGAGACATAGAGCTCAGCTAGGCGATTGGTACGAATCTTGGTCTTGACTGGAAGAAAATGAGCCACTTTAGTCAATCGATCGATGACGACCCAAATGGCATCATTTCCCTTCGGGGACGTGGGTAGACCGGTGATGAAATCCATTCGATCGAATCCCACTTCCACTCAGAACCGGCAAAGGTCAAGCGATCTTGCAGACGCCGATGCTTTCGGCCTTGACACGATTTACACACGTCGCACTCAACAACGAACCGCGATCTCCTCTTCATTCGGGTCCACCAAAATCTCTGGCGGAGATCTTGATACATCTTTGTGGCCCCGGATGAATGGATAAAGGCGAATCATGGGCTTCGCGGAGGATCAAATTCCGCAACTCCATGTCCTTTGGAACCACAAGGCGTTGCCCGAACCTCACAACACCATGCTCATCCTCAGAAAAGCACTTGGTTGTTCCGTTCTTGACATTTGCCTTAACGTGGCTCACTCCAACATCCGACTGCTGAGCGGACTTGATCCGATCCACCAAGGTCGGTTGCACAACCAAGGCAGCGAGAGAACCATGCTCAACTAAACTCAACTTGAGACGCTGAAATTCTTCCAAAAGAGTGGGCTGAAGCTCCCTGGACAACAAGGCATTGCAATGCGCTTTGCGACCAAGCGCATCGGCAACGACATTAGCCTTGCCCGGATGGTAGTGAATACCCATATCATAGTCCTTGATCAACTCCAACCATCTCCTTTGCCTGAGGTTCAGGTCAGGCTGTGTGAACAAGTACTTTAAGCTTTTGTGATCCGAATACACTTCACAACGATTACCAATTAGGTAATGTCGCCAAATCTTAAGTGCATGAATCACAGCAGCCAACTCCAAATCATGGGTAGGATAGTTGAGTTCATGAGGTCTCAATTGCCTTGATGCATAGGCCACTACCTTGCCTTCTTGCATAAGGACACAACCGAGGCCTCGACGCGAAGCGTCGCAAAAGATATCGAAGCTTCGATGGATATCGGGAAGAACAAGAACGGGAGCGGTGGTCAAACGCTTTTTGAGTATTTGGAAACTTTCCTCACACTCAGCGGACCACACGAACTTCTTGTCCTTCTTGAGCAACTCCGTCATCGGCTTCGCGATTTTGGAGAAGTTCTCGATAAAGCGACGATAATATCCCGCTAAACCGAGAAAACTCCGTACATCGGTGACCGGCGCGGTGACTCCATGAAAGAACATCGCGACCTTGCTAGGGTCAACGGCTCGCCCCGCCGAAAGAACGTGGCCTAAGAAAGACACTTCCTTCAACCAGAATGCACACTTGCTGAACTTCGCGTACAGCTGGTGCTCACGCAGCTTGCTCAACACAAGCTTCAGATGCTCGGCGTGTTCCTCATCGTTCTTGGAGTAGATAAGAATATCATCGATGAAGACCACGACAAACTTATCCAAATACTCCATGAATACCGAATTCATGAGGTTCATGAACAAGGCAGGAGCATTGGTTAAGCCGAATGACATGACGGTGTACTCGCAAGCCGTGGCGAGTAGAGAACGCCGTTTTGGAATATCCTCGGTCGAATCCGAACTCGATGATATCCCACTCTCAAATCAATCTTGGAGAAAACTCGGCTCCAGTTAATTGATCAAGAGATCGCCGATGCGGGCAATGGATACTTGTTCTTTATCACTTCATTAAGTGGCGGAATCAACGACATGCATAAAGTACCGCCCTTCTTCGTTCACGAAGATTGCCGACAACCCCAAGGAGATGAGCTAGGCGGATGAAACCCTTCTCTTGCAGCTCACTTAATCGCTTCTTCAACTCCACCAACTCGCTCGGTGGCATCCGATAAGGCCTCTTTGAGATAGGGCGGCACGGAGCCAACTCAATGACAAACTCGAGGTCTCGAACGGGTGGCATTCCCGGAAGATTCTGCGGAAAGACATCAACAAAGTCACAAACTGTTGGGACTTCGCTAATATCTAGAGCGGGCTTCGCTTCAAGCGCCAAGAGATGCGGACCTAGCGACTTCTACCAAAAGCTTAACCCGCTCACGGAGGACTAGATAGAGAGATGAGCTTCTGGCGAATCGATTTGCCCCATGTGTTGGGACAACCAATCCATGCCAAGAATCACATCAAGGCTCGCTGAATGGAGAAGGATAAGGTTTGCTAAGAACCCTACCCTTCGATCTCGATAGGGACATCCCTACACTCGATTCGCTCTCAACTCCGAACCAGAGAGCGAATGAGTAAGGGACCGACAATGGAGAGAAAAGAAGCTCTCCAACAACAAAGAAAAGACTCAAACAAAGGAATGAGATGCTCCTGAATCAAACAAGACAAGAGTGGGTGAGAGTTAACGAAAGTGTACCTAGCACGACGCCGGTGCCTCCCCGAGCCTCCTCTGCAGTGGACGGCGTTGACGCCGACCACTACCCATGCCTTGGGTAGCCGGACGATCTTCCGGTCCCGAGATGCACCACCTCCTCGCCCGCGCCCTCCATTAGGGCGAGGGCTCTCTCGCCTTCTTAGGGCATTGGTTCGCATAATGCCCCTTCGTTGCAAGAGAAGCATGTGACCCGGCAATGGGTTGCGGGGCCGCTCTGCTGACTCGCAGTGCACGGATCGAGACACGGCTGCGATTTAACGAGAACGAGGCGGTAACCTCGGGGCGCCAAGATCGGGGTGATACTTCGAGATCGCCAAGCGGACGGAGGAACTAGCCTCGATGACTTATGGGCCTCCCACTTGCGCTATGGAGTCCATAAGCTCTCGAGCCGCATGCTCACGACTATGGCCTTGTCGACCAAGGTCCGGAAATCAGAAAGTCGACAATGGATAGCTTGTCCTTCACTCCTCGCACAAGCCACGCTGAACTTGGCTCGCTTAGCCATATCGGTGGCCACATCCTCGGGAGCATAACGAGCTAGATGGTTGAACTCAGAGACATACTCCATGATCGAAGCTCGCCCTTGCTTGAGCGAAGAAACTCCCCTTCTTGATCTCCATCAAGCCGGCAGGATGTGAGCCCGACGAAGGCAAGACGAAACTCCTCCCAAGCGGCGGTGTGGTTCTGCGGGCTGCATGGCGAGAAAGCTCTCCCACCATGACAAAGCCGCACCCTCCACCGGTGCGATGCGAACAACGCCTTCGTGTGCTCACGCATGCAAGAATGCGGAGCTTCGCTCCACCGACGGCCAATCGTCCGCATCCAACGGGTCCTCGGACCGAAAAGGTAGGAGGCCGAGTACGAAGAAACTCCGCGAGTCCTCCACGCTGGCCGATGGGCGTTCCTTGCCCGCATCCTCAAGCTCCGGTAAGTGCAAGGTGGTGTTGCGCGATGACGCCCAAGAGAACTCTCTCGCATCCGCGGTTGCGCCGATCCAAGAAGAACCTCGGCCATGGTCGGAGGAGGAGGAAGCTCCTCGTCCGGACCACCGATCGCCTTGGCCGCTACGAAAAGTCCCGCCATCCTGTTACAAGAAATTTTGGTTAGCAACTAGACTCGAAAAACAAAGCCTTTAAAAGAAGCAAAAAGCGATCGACTAGGGGAATGGAATCTCACCCTAAACGAAAGCCAAAACAGCGAGTAAATCAACTTTAGAAGCTTCTAAAAGACTCTAAAAACAGCCAAGAAACACCAAAAGCAAAGCTCAACTTCTCAACTCAACTAACCCGTATTGAATGAACGAATAATTGATCGAGAAGATTAAAATCAGATTGTGAGATGAGATCTAAAACTATTAGAGAGCAAGGTTAATGCAGCGAAATAAGTGTTAGATACTTAGCTAACTAGTATCACATCTTACCTTTTATTCCCACAAGTTTTAGTTGATTTAACCTCTCATTTTCTACCCTAATTCTGACTTGTGCTTGCTGCCCTGAAATACTTGTTGGCTGTCCAAAATTCCAGATTTGTATTTCGCTCCAAACACTTCTATTCTTCACCAAAAGGCAGCCAAGATTTCAAATTTAGGACTCTCATAAGTTATCCAAAACCCAATTAATTGATAACGACTATTTTGCAGAAGGGAAGAGAGGAAAACAACTTTTAAAACTCAAATTAGAGTGAGATGAGAAGAGAAAGCTAAGATAGATGAGGAGTAAAATCTGAGAATTTCCTTAAGCTTTCAAAACTCATTTGACCCTTTGAAATTAGGTTTTCAAATATCCTAAAGACGACCAAGCTTGCGTTACTACGGTCGAAACGCTCGATACCAACTTTTGTGAGCACCGGATTTATTAAGCTCATAATACTTAGTCATCCAATTGACCCTAGTATTATCAACCAAATAAACCAGTCCTCGAGAGATGTATACTCCCTGAATGCAAGATACATACCTCACAACAAAAGAATGTATCAATTCCATACAACACATAGAACATAAGCAACAAACCGAAGTTAATATTAATAAGGAATAGGTTATTACAAAAGAGGGCCTTCGGCCAAATAACAACAAGAACTACAAGATAACAATGAAGCAAAAGTGCCATAAAGATGGCTATAACACAAAGCCAATCGGTGTGCCTTAACCCTAGGCATCCGACCGACCGCCAAGCTAGTCGTCAAAGAAGTCGCAACACGTAGCACAAAAGAGAGGCTCAAGGAGCTCCCCTTCTTCCTCTGCAACAAAAGCCACAAAATGCCACAACCACGCGCGATGAGTACATAAAGTACTCCGCAAGACTTACGTGTGAGATAACAGAACTATAAATAGCTACATGCAAGCTTTATTTAAGTGGATGAGGCTTTGGACTCATTTTAGCATAAAGCAAGTTTCATTTGCAATAACATAATAGATTGAAGGCAATTTGGCAAAGCATTTTAATTGTTGAAATAACAACGAGATAAATAACATAGTAACAACAACAAGATCAACTCGAAGTGACTAACCCAATAGTCACCACAACAATAGCATGAACTCCCGCTCATACCAACCATGTCAAGTTTTAATTAAAGGTTGTAGTCTAATTCTCACGGAAATAACCAAGCGTGTCCATAACCTAGGGCGAGGCTATTCAATAGTTTTATCCTGCAGGGTGTACCAATGTACCCACACGCCGATCGCCTTTCCTTTAAGCACACTACCTTAGGTGTGCCAAAGACGGCTAAGTCCTCACGAGACATTTCCAATGGACAATGCTAATCGACCAAGACAACCCACAGGATAAGGACACAATAGATAGCCTAACCGGCCTGCTACTGTTCCATTCCCACACCACACACACACACATTTTATCTTTAAAACACACCAACCGAGCGACCCCAATTAGCACCGCCCAAAGTACTTAGTCAAGAGAGGTCCCATATCCCCTCGTGTGGTTAGCACGCATAATTGCTTGGATCAATGGCGCAAGAATTCGTCCTTGTTGACTCGGGCATACCACCACATCCAAAAACCACACCATCCATCCAATATGCCCAAGGCTAAATCAATCTTTTGTTTTCAGTTTTTTGATTTTACAAATTAATCAAAGCACAAGTGCTGGACATATAGGAGTAATAACCAGTTTTGAGTGATCAAGACCATCGACTAAGTCGATGATCGCCCATTACTACCGCTACTAAGCATGTCTAAGCAGTAGAAAACGCAACTACTAAGTGATAAGAGCTCATCCAACGAACTCCCACCACAGCAAATAACCTAGGCTCATGGTAGTAGAGGATAAACAATTCCTACAGATTATGCAACTATAGGAATGCTAGCGACATTTAACACAAAGTAGCATGCATACATAGAAGTAAAACAATATATTAAGCTTTAAAGTAATGGGACAATGATGGAAATGATCAAACTGCTTGCCTTGATATTGCTGGCCAAGTTGTGGCAGAGGGTCACTCTCGGGATCGCCACAAATGTCGAAGCCTAACGGAAAAGCGATAAAGAATCGATAAGAACGACGAAAAACCAAAAAGACGCAACAGAGAAACTTCTCCGAAAGCTATGAAAATTTTACAGCAGCAAGACAATGATTTATCATGAATTTAGCAACAAGAACCAATTGATTTGGATCCTTAATGCAAAAGATATGATGAAATCAATTCTGCTCAGCCTAAAAATACCAAACTGCAATATTCACTAATTTAATTATGAGGCAACATTTTCTAGAACAGAGGTGAAGCTGAAATTTTTACTGTAAAACCAGCACCTCATGAGATGAATAACACAATTGAGTTCACCTCATTTGGAGCTATTATGCACTTTCTACAATCTTTCAAAAACAAGAACTTGAACAAAATTATAATGCACAAGTCCTCATTTTCATAACAGCAACATGCTCAAAACTAATGTTCACAGTGAGTTCACTAATAGAGGAAACCAACAAAGTTGGTCTCACCCAAAAATAATCTACAGAGCATTAGTTATGTATTTTACAAGTTAAGCATCAATTTGAGTGTATATTTAAAGTGAGTTTTAAAATCTAATGGCAAAATCAGTGCTCTGAGCTGAACTCGACTTACAATCATTTTTGGATTAAAGTCAAGTTCAATACAGAGCTAACACAATTTGAATGACCTCATTTGGATTTAAAATGACAAAGATATGAAATTCTAAAGCTATACCTTATTTCAGTTTATACTTAGGAGTTCACCGAATTTCTAAAACCCTAAAGACATGGGAGGTCATAAGCGGCTCAGATCACACGGGGGAGGTCCTCAACGGTTGAGATCTTCCAAAGGAAGATCTAAACTATCAAGATCTCCCCGAGGAAGATCTACATCGTCAGGACCTCACAGGGGAGGTCTTGGACGGTCCAGATGTTCCAAGGGAGGTCCTCGATGGTTCAGATCTTCCGAGGGAGAACCTTGACGGTCAAGATCTACCCGGGGAGGTCATGAACGGCTGAGATGACTTCGGGGAGGTCCTAAGGGGAGGTCCTAACGTCACAGACCTCTAGGGAGGTCTGGACGGCCACGATAGCGCAAGGGGGAGGTCTTGGACGCTCCAAATCTCCTCGGAGGAGGTCATGGACGTCCCAGAGCTCGCGACACACGCACGTGTTTGGACAGGGGATAAATGCGCGCGGGACAACGAGGAGGTCCGCGCGCGGTAGGTCTTAAATGCGCGCAAGGGGACAGGGTTAAGAGCAGTTAAGACACGCCAATGATTTCAATGATTTGAGCACATGATGAGCGCATTAACGCGGTGGATCTTTGTCCTAAAACGACAACAGCGCTGCCGTTTCGTCCGACAAAGACCCGGGTTTAAAGACGTGGTCATCGCCGGCGATACAGACCTCGTCGGCGACCTCCAATGGTACCGTTGGGTCCACAATAACCATGCGCACCCAATGGACCTCCTCTAAACGGCGGCGACGGCCTTGAACGCCGGCGAGCCGGAGAAGACAACGAAGACAAGCACACGGCAAAATCCAAAATGCAAAAGGGAAGTATTTCGATTTGGTGTTTGAGCGGTTGCTCTTTCGGCTTATGTGGTGTTTATTTGTAAACTATCTATTTGGAAAGCGGAAGGGATTTCATGATGAGTATTCGCTCCGAATGTGACCTTTGTGTGAAGTTGTCGGGCCAGGTTGTAATGTGAATCCGCTATTTTCGAGATGGGATTCTCGTTATGAAGGAGTTGTTTAAAGCGATTATTGTTGAGTGATCCTAGTGAAGGATGTGCTCCATGCTAGATGAAGGAACCGGTTGAGAAGTGGGACAAGAGTTTGAGGTGCGTTGTATGTTTGGTCTTTTGTACCGAAGGAAGGCCGCCCGAGGTACATTAGTTTGTTTTCGCCGATTCATGGGATTAGTAAGTGGGCATATCGCTATGACCTTCTCGGGTCCACACGCGAGGTACGCAACGTTTGGTTTATACGGTGTTTGAGTGCCTAAGCGAGCACCCCAGAAATTTGGGGCTGAGGTTTTCGTTAGAGCCGTTGACCAGCAAGTAAGACCTCATGTCCGAGTCTCGTCCGGTATGTATGCTGGAGTGGTCGGGACGAGCTTTGGGGCATAAGACGTCGGCAATCATCGCCGGCGATACAGACCTCGTCGGCGACCTCCAATGGTACCGTTGGGTCCGCATAATAACCATGCGCACTCAATGGACCTTCTCTCAACGGCGGCGACGGTTTTGAACGCCGGGCGAGCCGAGAGGACAACGAAGACAAGCACACCAAAAAATCCAAAATGCGAAAGGAAGCTCATGCGACAACCCGATCAAGCGTGTGCCCAATTTAAAAGCTCCGCGACCTCATACATGCGGGTGCCCAGCCGCTAAAGGACTATCGAGGAGCACAGGAGGTCCTAAGGTGCCGAGGAGGTCGAGGAAGGGAGGACCGTGCCGGGAGGAAGGGTGCTCCACGGCCAAAGCTTCAGCCCGAGCTCCAATTTGTCCCTCTCGCAAATGCCCAACAAATCAAGTTAGGACTTGGTCCCAGAGGGTAGGGCACAAATGGAAGCAAGGAGAAAAAGGAGGAAAACTCAGGACCCTTGTCCACCGAGGAGCTTCAAGCTTCTCAACAATGGCGCCAAGATAGCTTTGGTGGTTTAGAGCTCGCAAGCACGGGTGCAAGCAAGGGATAATGGTGTGCAAAGGAAGCCACTGAAACAAGTGGGGGAGGTTTTATAGCTAGGGAAAAGAGGTCATAGACCCCGGTTAAGCTCACGGTGAGCTTAGCCCATGGCTCTGATTCAAGGGGTTGGACAAGACACGAGGCCGACATGGTGACAGTCTGTGGGACAGGAGGGAGGAAGGTCGACACGCATTTAATGCGGTCGAGAAAGAGTTGTTATAAGTACACAAAGGACAAGGTTGGGCATTAACTCCCTCGCTCAGGGACACGCATGCGTGACCAAGGAAGGAGAAGAACAAAGGAGGTCATTTTGACCGTTGGATAAGCCCACGGGGAGGTCCTGGCCCTCCGATGTGGTTTTTGAACCGTTACGCCCAAATGACTGGGAGGAGGTCCCAGCCACACGATCAAGGATGGGGAGGTCGTGGCCCTTCGATTTCCTTAATGTGTAAGCGCACGTGGGAAAATGGGATTCGGAGGTCCAAGGCGTTGGATCTCCATCCAACGGTGCGGACCTCCTGTGAGGTCTTAACCGCACATGAGCTAAGAACATGAGGGGGAGGTCATGGCCTTAGGATTTAAATCCAAGGGCACACAACCAAAGGGAGGTCTGAGGCTTTGCGTGAAGCGCGAGGGAGGTCAAGACCTTGCACAACACACAAGGGAGGTCATGGCCTTTAGATTTAGATCTAAGGGCAACGACCTCACGCATGCGCTGGGAGGTCTGGCGCGCACGAGAGAAAGAGGAGGTCGTGACCGTGATTTTAATCCAACGGTGCACAACACGAGATAGGGGAGGTCCTCAACGCTGGGTATTTTGAGGGAGGTCGGGGGAACGTTGGATCTCGATCCAACGGCCACGACCTCGTTTAGGTGGGAGGTTTGCTTAGTTTAACAAGTGAGGGAGGTCATGGCCTTAGATCTTGGATCCAAGGGCTACGACCTCAACAAGGTGGGATGTCAAGTGGTTTAATGTTCTCGTGGAAGTTTTTGGGATTTAACACATAGGGAGGTCATGACCGTGGATCTTTGATCCAACGGTTATGACCTGATGAGGCGAGGAGGTCTTTGCGGTGTTGATCATGAGGAGGTCGTGGCGGTTGGATGTAAATCAACCACCGCGACTGATCAAGGTGGAGAGGAGGTCTGGCAAAGGTGCGACACGGTTGGGCTGGACCAATTTTGCAAAGTGGCTAGCCCAATGAACAAAGGTAGGCTTTAAATTTAGTTTTTAACAAATGAAACTTAGCGAATTATTTGAGATAGCAAATGAACTCCAAATTTGATGAAATTTTAACTGGAGCTTGTTGACAATGAGATTAACCTTGCATAAAATTTTCCGAGGTTATTATGCCATGCATTTTTCTCAGGAAATTCATGAAGGTTGTTCAAGGATTTGTTTTGCCTCCAGAATTTACCAAACAAGTTTTACATCTTGGGATATTTTTCAGAGGGGTCCCACATCAGTTTTTGGGACCAAGGAAAATATAATCCAAATGTTTGGCACAAGATTTAGACAATTGGAAAATGAGTTTGACTTTTGGTCAATAAGAGCTTTGTGTTTTTGGATTACACAACTCTTGGACAAGAATTACATGAGTGTTTAGGGGTTTTCAAGGTGTGAGAAAAAGTTTTAATTTCTACACCTTAATTATATTTGAACAAACCCTGTTTATACAGTTGGGATGTTACAATGATCATGCTAAAATAAATTTGTTTCAACCTAGTGGTTGTGCTTCTTTTGGAAAAGCTTTAGAATGGGGTAATAAAGTTTGATGATTCATGGCACTAATGTATGATATCGATGCTATTAAAATTGTCAGAATGTGAGACTGATGTTAAACCTCGTAGTAATTTGATCACCTATGGTGATATTGCTTAAATGAGAATATTTCGAGTTTTGCTTTCATAATCTTTTGGAGCTCTTGAGTTATGTGGTAGCTGAGGTTATCTTAAACAAAATGATGTATTTAAATAATCTATTGGTTTTTAAGAGATTTGTATAATTTTAATCTTAAAGTCTCTTTGGTCTGAGCTGGCTTCGTGAGGTTGCAATCAAAGAACAATTATTTGTTGATTCCTTTAAGAGGAGAATAGTTTGCTTGCTTTTCGTGTTATTCCATAATGAAAAGTGTTCCAAGTTTTGCAGCTGAGATCATCTGGATCTCATGTCTTATGTGGTAGTTGATCTGTTCCGAGTAAAATATCACGTTGAAAGGTTTATTGGTTCTTAAGTGGTTCTTGTGGTTTGGTTCTTAAGTGGTTCTTGGGGTTTAGTCTTAAGATCTTAGCTTGTTCTTGTTCTGGTTCGTCTCTTCCTTTTGAGAAAGGATCAACCGATTTGTGTTGCAAAGATTTTGTTAAGCGTAAGCTGGCAACTGCTTGTTGGTAGACAAGTATTGGTAGTGGTGAGATTTTGGTACCAAGCTATGGGAGTAGTAGAAGATGAATTGGTTTTAACATGTACCTCTTGGAGGAAAAATTGATTCAAATGGGATGATTGTCGTTGAGGTAAAACTGATTAGTGAAATGACTAAGTAGAACCTATGGTAAAGTGTAATCCCAAAACCTCATTTCATGTTGAAATGTTGGGATTTATCGAAGGTATGGAAGCATTGATCAATTTTAAAGAGTAACGTAATTGGATTGTATAGCGAGATTGTGTGGGTGATTCATGATGAAGAGATTTAAGGGGATTTGGAATACAAAGTAATTTAATCGTTATGGCAATTTATGAGATAGTAGGAAAGGTTGAGTTAATGTCAAGAATAACGCGGCCTTATTGAGTAACTCTCTGAGAGTAATAGTCTTTGTAGAGGTAATTTGGTCAGAACAAATGTTTCCGTGATGATGCTAATGAGTGAGTATGTTGGAATTGTGGGAATGATTAGAGATTTAATCCGATGATTTTGTCTATCTGTTATAAGGGAAGTTCGTTGTAGAGGGCTTGGAGTATTCTGAGCAGTGGAATGATCATTGATAAACCCATTCTGGTGTAGTACAAGAGCGTGTGTATTGAAGATTCTGAATTATCTATTCTTAAAAGTTTGAGGTGATGTGATTGCTCGAAACCTATTTTGAGGTGTTTTGGGAGCCATCTCTCAAATTAATTTCGTTAGTAGAAGGAGTTGTCTAGAGTGTTTTGGTGGATCAATAGAGCTTTTCCACAGAGGTGTGGATGATGTATTTTGGATTGAGCATAATTTGGGGATGCTAAATTAAGAAGTTTGGGCTCGTGTGGTATGTGATGAATTCGAATTCCAAGGTTTGAGAGGAATTGTATTCCTAAAAGAAAAATTAAGAAAAATGATGTTTCCTTGGGTAGTGAAGAGTTTTCTTGATTCGCGTTTGAGCTTTGTGTGGTTGACGGATGTCTTTCGTATTTTGAGTTTGGCTTTATGTTGGCATTTGTGGTCCTTATCGGTTCAGAAAGAAGGAAGTATTTCGATTTGGTGTTTGAGCGGTTGCTCTTTCGGCTTATGTGGTGTTTATTTGTAAACTATCTATTTGGAAAGCGGAAGGGATTTCATGATGAGTATTCGCTTCCGAATGTGACCTTTTGTGTGAAGTTGTCAGTTTGTGGTTGTAATGTGAATCCGTTATTTTCAGATGGGATTCTGGTTATGAAGGAGTTGTTTAAAGCGATTATTGTTGAGTGATCCTAGTGAAGGATGTGCTCCATGCTAGATGAAGGAACCGGTTGAGAAGTGGGACAAGAGTTTGAGGTGCGTTGTGCATGTTTGGGCTTTTGTACCGAAAGGAAGGCTGGCCCGAGGTACATTAGTTTGTTTTCATCAGTTGCGGGGATTAGTAAGTGGGCATATCGCTATGACCTTCTCGGGTCCACACGCGAGGTACGCAACGTTTGGTTTGCGCTGGTGCTGAGTGCCTAAGCGAGCACCCGGTAAATTTGGGGCTGAGGTTTTCGTTAGAGCCGTTGACCAGCGAGTAAGACCTCATGTCCGAGTCTCGTCCGGTATGTATGCTGGAGTGGTCGGGACGAGTTTTGGGGCATAAGACGTCGGCATCCGTTGAGGTGCCATGGGCGCACCCGTGTTGAGTGTGAAGCAACTTGGGAGCATTATCCAGCCTGATTTGCTTCGGGTACGTGTTAATTCGTTGTTTCCAATTCTGTGGCAATTGTTCTTGTGTTCGTTACAACGGTGAGAATTCGGGGTCGAATTCTTTTAAGGGGGGTAGAATGTAATATCCCGTTTAACCTTTGAGATTTAGTTGAGTGAGAAAGAAAATTAAATAGAATTAAAATAAAATTAAATGAAGCTAGAAACGTAACTTCTGATTTATTTTCCTAGAGAATAGGCTTTCGGCCCATGGTCTTTTTTTTTCTTTTGGCCCAAGGAGACCAGCCCTATAAGACTAAAGGCAAGGACCTCTCAAAACCCTAGCCTTTCTATTTTTTCCCCCTCGCGCATCTACAGCCGCCGCCAGTTCTGCTGCTTGCGCCGCCCACGATTTGCTACTCGTGCCGCCACAGGTTGCGCCACGCGGCCGCTTGGCTGGTTGCCTCCTGCGTGATAGCGCGGGAGGGCCGGGCGCCTGCTGCGTGTGTGTGTGTGTGTGTGTGTGCGTTGGCATTCTTGCGCTGCTGCGTGTGCGTCTTGTTGGTGTGTGTGTGTGTGTTCAGCCACTGCCGCGTCTTTGAACTGCACTGCGCCGCTTCATTGGCAGCGTGTGCGTCTTGGCCGCTTGTTCATTGCAGCACACATGAGGGCCAGCCGATCCATCGCCTCAGCGTGATTGTGGCTTCAGCCAGAGTGTGTTTGCCAAGGTCGCATGGTATGGTGCTCACCGGTTAGGTCTTTATTTCTTTTGCCTCTCTCCCAATGCCATCTAGTTCTGCTCCATGCCTACCACATTCGATTAAATGCCTAATTTGTTTCCCATCGCTTGAGTCCAGAAGAAACGTTTGCGTGATGTATTTTGAAATCTGAATGGTGTTCCTACAATATTTGAGGATGTTTCTGTCTAAGTGCAACGGTGGCTATGTTTTCAAGGAATCTGAATAAGCAAAAGATTTAAGGTGGTGGTGCACCCCGGGGCTAGAGCCTTCGATGTCAGTTTCTTCGTTTCACGATTGAGGCAAGTGCAAGTATTATTAATGAGTTGTTATATTATATAATTGATGAATGTTATAGTTGATTGATGTTGATTGTTCCTTGGTAATGTTGATGAGCCTAAATGCCATGGTTTAATGACGATGCTTATTACTTGGGAATGGTTACATGATGCTGCATGCTAATGATTACATGATGATGTGTACCTGTTACTGTTTATATGGTGATGCTTGCATGATAATGGTTATATGTTGATGGCAAGAATGATGGGACAAGGTGAGCAATGAGGCTACTTGTTAATGATGAATCATGATAATGATAATGGACATGTGCATTTGCATTGCTGCATGTTCATTTCTGAACCTTGCGCTACGTGGTAGCCAAGGGATTGTTTTCTTGAGGTCCCCGTCAGGCATTGGATGGGTGTTATGTCCCCATCATGCATTGGACGGGCTTTGGTCCCCACACCCGTGGAAAGTCATGTAACTAATCTGGTGAGGTCGGTGAGAACTGTTACATGACTTGGAGTGTGGGCTTTTGTTCCCTGTGCCTAGAGGGCACAGGCTTTGAGTAGGTATCGATGGATACCCTACTCGGCATTACCGGTAATTGCAAAGAATTGTAGTATTGTGCATTCATGTCATGTTCATTGCATTTCTGCGTAAGTATGAATTTGTTGTTTAGCATATGATGCTGGCATAAGAGATGGATTGTGGTATATAAGGTTGTTCAGGTGGGGATTGTTTATTCCCATTAACTACTTATGACGCTGTCATAAGAGATGGATTTGAGGTAAATAGTGTTGTATTCATGACGGAATTGTTTGTTCCCTTTGGCTGCTTATGATGCTATATTTGATTTGCTATTGCACTTTGCTGAGTCGTGGACTCACACTTGCTGTGTTGTGCTTGCTAGGTACCTCTCGAGGCAGCGACATGCATGGGAAGGGGTAGACATGGTGCACCTCACATTAACACAAACCACAATGAATAAACTAGTCCAATTATCCACAATTCATATTCTTGATAATTGCTTTAGTTTCAGTTTTGTGACCATCCTTCCTGGTGGATGTTTTATTTGTGCTCATGGGTGATTCAGTCACGTTCTTAATTCCTTGTTATTTTGAGGACCTTTGATGCTTGTGTGGTATCTATTTGCTAATGGATGCGCTTTGATTAATGCTTTAGTTGTTTAGCACACTTGGGGTGAACTGTGATGATTAGTTTAAATTGGATGATTGAAAATATTGATTGATGCTATATTAGAATGTTAGAACCTCGGGTATAGCCACCTGAACAAAGGAGGTTCTGCCGAATTTTAGATAGCTTGGTCAGCACTGTTTTAGATGTTGCTCGTTGATCATTATCTACCTGAGCTTAGTAATGTTGGATTACTTTAACTTAGTTGTTAGAGAGGACTTCTTAAGTTCATTTGTGCTCAATTGATAAATCATGTACTTTTATTGAAAAAAAAAGATAAACTGTGGTAGTGTCGATTTTTGGCACTAGGTCACCCGTGAATGAATGTTTGGTTGTTGGTTGAAATTATTCCGTATTGTTGTTGTATGTTAGTCTTTTAGGTAATATCTTGGCTTCCGCATAGCCAGGATGTTACACCAAGTCTCGCACATTACCTATGTTAGTCGTAGCCTCCAAGTAGTTCCAACCATGTCATGTTTCATTAAGCAATAATAGCCTACTTTTCTGTGATGAAACAACAATATGCTTTGTTCATAGAACATGACTATTGAACGTACTTGTCCTTATTAAATGTCAACAAATGAGCTAGGGTGGGGACTTATCATTGGAGGATCGATCCTAAGGGTGGCATGACACCTGTGTCCAGCATGAACTGACAATAGATAAGTATTCCTATGATGGCATCTTATAGCATACAAACATGATTTAGAACTAATCATTATTATCTACTTATCATATACATAGGCAAACATGCACTAATTAAAAATCGAATCGACTTTTTGAGTCAGGAGCACGAATTATCGTAATATGTGTTTGGAAAATACACATAAACAATTATACAGAACGAACAATCGTCAATTTCCATTGTAGGACAAAAGACTAACCACCAAATTGCTATAGAGTATGTTCTATTAGTGCTTATTAAATAACCAATCACTAGATGCACTAATCTGTATGTATATTGGATTGGAGCAAACATGTAGGATCTTTTATATAATGTATTCTAAAAAAATATCTCGTTGCAAAAGAATACCATTAGCTTTTCTTGAGAATAAAAGGAGCATATTTCCGTCTATAACAATTCCTCGATCCCTGCGGCTTGATCTCGTGGAGTGTCAGAGGTAAATTAATACTATTAGTATTATCTAACAAATAAACAATACTCTTATCTCGTGATGAGTCTAACCACTCAAGATTTAGTTTTGATTCTAGCAATTCATAGTTTCACACCATCTAACAGCAATGAGGCATAGCTAAATCGAAAGCAATATGAATGCAGAATACTTGAAATAATAAGTTTAGTGTTTGACCTTGCAGCGATCTCGACAAAAAGGTCGAATTGGCAGAACGACCTACTGCGTTATAGAAGCACTTGTGGAGGGGCCAGGGCATGGATGGATGGATGATGTGGTCGTAGAGTCCATAATGTCACCTATCACATTGTAGTAGAAAGCAGATAAGTAAATCTAAAACACAAAACCAATCAAAAATAGTAAGCACAGTCTCACCATCCATCGTGAAATTGGGTTGTCAGTGGTCTCAATCAGTAGGAAGAATGACAAAGCTGGGTGAGGCGGCCAGTGATTGGAGGGGTGACGACGGGAAGAAACGGTAGAGACGAAATGACGTGGGGTGCCAAGCCTTTGCTGATGCCCCGCCGATGCCACCGCGCGTCTTGGCTATGCGCCGCCTCCGCGATAATGGACAGACAACGGCGCGGGGGACCAGAAGTGAAGACAGAGCGATCGGCTCAGACTGCCACCTCATCGCCACCTCCCTCGCACTGCGATGCGGCCAGCAAGGGTGCCGATGGGAGGACATGAACGGCGGCCAAGTGGGCGAGCGCGAATTGAAGACAGAGCAGATCTGGCCTGCACCGCCACCCTCATCACCGCCTCTCTCGCACCACGATGCGGCCAGCAAGGGTGCGGGTGGGAGGGCATGAACGGCGGCCAAGCGGGCGAGTGCGATCGAGATGGTGTCGGCGCGTTGGGGAGAAGGCGGAGGCGGGCCCCACGCAAAACACCCTCCCTCTCTCGTGCAGATCCGAAGCCGCGCTGCCCCCGTCCTTCTCCTCTAGCAGCGGATCTCGCCAGATCATTGTCGCTTAATCGGCCGCATCGAAGGAACGTGGCGACGACATGCGGTGGTGGTACCGGGCTACGCGAATGGGAGGAGAGGCAAGGAAGCACGAGCAAGGAGCGGCGGCGGTGGGAGACCCAGGGCAGCCACCTCTGTTTGGCCCGGCGGTAGTTCCGCCACTGGTGGGGAGGAGGGAGCGGTCGCGGCGAGCACGGCCATGGCGGGGGATGAGACGGAGATGGCTGGCGGCGCTTGCAGAGAGGGGCGGCGGAAGAGGCAGAGAGGGCGGCAGAAGAGGGAGAGGGGGCGGCGCTTGCAGAGAGGGGCGGCGGAAGAGGGTGAGGGAGGGGATGAAATGCGACGCGGGTTCACACGAGAGAGGAGACAGAAGGCTATCGGGGCGACGTGGGACGCTGCTGGCGCGCTACACCAAAGCACAGCTGCTTTGGATCGTGAGGCCTGGAGCAGAGCACGGCGCGATCGGATAGCCGAAACTTTCTGGGTGACATGGCCGCGTGGGGAGGGAAGCTTTCCTCCGGCTGTTAAATAGGTTAATTTGTCAAACTCAATTCCTGATCACAGTTATTCGGGTAACTATTATAAAAGATTTAGGGCGGCAGCATAGACAATTGAATAGACAAATAGCACAAATATACGCCGATTTTTTGGCATAGTGAGAAGTCTTGTCTATAAATTCGTTATACATTTGAGTGCTAAGAAGGTTTCAATCTTTGGCAATAATGGGCGAATAACCAATCGTAATTGAAAAAGATAAAGCTATAAACCATAGATCCGCTTAATGTAATATAACCATCTGGTTTAGGAATAAACATCATTGCTATTTACACCGGTAATAAGCCATGAACTTATTCTTTCATCTTGCAAGTAAACAAATTAGTATTAGACGGGGTTCTTTGAGAAAAATAGAAAAAGAAATAACCATGTCTCAAATTGTCAACAAAGATATGACCATTACTTGGCCACAACCGCATGGTGGCGCCAAATCACCAAAGCAGAAGACACTTGTAAATGCTTTTAGAAGGCCCCAATGTTTGGTTAATCACAACAAACCGAGCCCCTCAGATGCTAACGAATCGCTTTGCCAAGCAAATGCAACGAAACTAGTAAAGTTTTTCCAAACTAGTGGAAGAGCCAGATTTTGACGATAAGTGTGCAAACTTTTTATAATTATAAGGAAGACGCACATGTACACACATCACCATGCATGCACATCACATACATAAGTGAGTGCGTCTCTTTAGCACACACGTCTAGAAAGATGGAGACTAGGAATAAATCCGCGACCTTATAAAATTTTTACTGAAAATGCACTCGCATGTGCATGAAGGTGCAAACTTAAAGGACATATTCCAACATAAAAGTTTAAATGACATAGTGAAGGATCAAATGGAACAAATTACATGTTTCTAGTGCCGTCGACATCACAAAATATAGCTTGTGTTAGTGGGCTGCTGATTATTGATTGCCAACATCACAAATTTATTGTATAGCTTGCAGGGGTTTTTAAACCGATTTTTTTTTTACCGGGGGTGGCTAGTAAGTCCGGTTTGGCCGAAAATCGGAAAATTTTGGCCGATTTTTTTTTTTAATTTTTCGGATCTTATATTAAAAAAAAACAAATTCGCTTTTTTGAACAAAATTCATCCAAACCGATTTTTCCGGGACCGGTTTGTATTCTTACTGGCCCCCACCGGTAAAACCGAAATCGCTGATTATGGGTCGGTATTCTGATCCTGATAGCTTGTGTATAGTGTGTTAAACAACATCCTCATCGACCTACATCGCTCGTTCACGAAAGCCCTCTGAATTGTCATTGCACACAATTTGTAACATGAGAATTGTCATCGCACACAATAGCACCAATGTCGCATGCCTAACATAAGAAGGCAGCTATTCCACGCAATCCGACTCCAGATCATGAGCAACATTAACAACTGATCACCAGAAGTTATTACCCTGGTGATTCTCCCCAGAATGGGAAAAGGCACCTTTAACCACCCCAATTTGAGAAGCTACATAATCAACGCCATGTAGTAAACACCCTCTAAGAAAGCAACTCCAGATCTTGCCATGAAATCTAAACCTACCTAGAATAATCCCAGCCTAAATTTCAAGACCAGCACAATCAGGCATTCCTATCTCTGGAGAACATCACCTTAGGTAGCCCCATTAGAACATCTTGGCATCCAGGAACCAAGAGAAAACGAGGTGGACAGTGGTGGGATCTTCACCGCCCATAGCAAATCAGTGATCCAATCGATGCAAGCAAGGATGCGGGGGTGGTTGGTTTAGGTTTACATCGAGGCGCTGCCCTTGTGCCACTTTCCTTGGCGAACTTCTCCGCGCACCACAGTTGAAGCACTCCTAGTCACGCTGCGACTCACGGAACGCATACCGCCGCCGCCGCCGAGGCGGCGCCATGGGAACGGCGTCGAAGAGGACGACTTGCTCCGCAAAAACACCATCACTACTACGTAAATGCTAATATCGACGCCTTTGATCACGCACGGTTCATCGAAACCGCTCAGATAAACACAATCTCGAGCGGTTTTGTTACCCACCGCGTGTTATTCTCCGCGCTAAAACCGCTCAGGAAGATGTCATATCACGCAGCGGTTCATGTTTGGAACCGTCGTGATACTTCACGACGGTTCGCTAACATGAACCGCCCGTGATATTACACAATATCACTGATCGCTTTGTTTTAGAACCGTCGTGATACTTCACGAGCGGTTCCAAACATGAACCGTCGTGATATTGCCCAATATCACGAGGCGGGTTTGTTAAAACCGTCCGTGATAATTAACTCACCACGACGTATATATATAGCTCCGCCTCCCAAAAACAGATATAGTCTTCTTGATCTCCATATCTCTAGGCGCCACGATAGGTCCATCGCCGTTGCGTGCTGGTTTGAGTACATCGCCTCACCTCACCGAGCCGGCTGGTCCATTTCAGATTGTATATTGTCGCCGAGGAGCTTGCCGCCGTCGCCTCTGCTCACCGACGACGACCCAGCGCCTTGGACCTTCCCGACTTTCATTGACACCTTCCTCGTGATCGAGGTGAGATCTTGAAGCATAAGCATCCTTTAATTTGAGTAGTTTGAGCGTTCGCGCCAAATCGCTAGTTTCAAGCGCCTCATGGGACATCGTCCGTCGGTTCGCCTCGGCGAGACCTTAGGGCCGAGAGCCACGACTATATAGCAATGCGATGTCACCCTAAGCCTAGTTTGAGCTTCAAATTAATTAATCCTCTGCTTTTTAATCATTTAGTTAATAAACTAACGAGTCTATGACATGTGGGACCGCCATAGATTTTATAAATAAAATCATGAAATAAAAAATGAGTCACCGACAAGTAGGGCCCACATGTAAGTTAATAAAATCCAAAAAATGTAAAAATGAAAAAATCATAATTAAGCCTCGTAAAATACGCTTTGAAAGTCATCACCCTTTTATTTATTTTCGGGTTTTCAATCTGAACCGTGTGATGGACCGAAGTTTGGATGTACACCGAGAACCGTGTGAGTGAAGAGTACATTAATGGCGTGTCTCGCTTTTACAAGAGCCGCCGAGGAGGATATGTTGAATAAGGGGCGGAATATATGTACTTGTCCATGCATTGATCGCGAGAATCAAGATGTTTAACAACCGAGCGCAGATCGAAGCACACTTGATTCAAGGGGTTTCAAAAGGGTTATACATGTTGGACCATCCACGGTGAAGAGCATATTATACTGAAGTCAACGATATGCATATTATACAGAAGTCAACGATATGCCGCCAATGTCGATTGTGGTTCGATTCGGATAAGCTGCACGATGACAATCTAGATCGGATGCTTCGCGATCTGAAAGGAACTGTGATGAGAGGGAGTATGTTCAATTCCGGGCGTGATGGAGGACTCAGAGAAACCTTTGTTCCCGGCCGCAAGTCGGAATACACAAGGTTGTCATCCGTGTAAAACCGCTGAAATTGAAGGCAAGCAACGGTTGGTCAACAAGAGTTTCACGAGTCATTAGGTCTCTTAGCGGACATGCTTCCCGAGAAATGAGTTGCCCAAAACCACCTACAAAGCCAAAAGGTTCTTTGTCCATTGGGAATGGAAGTAGAAAGAATACATGCATGTCCGAACATTGTATCCTCTACCGTAACGAGTATACAAACATGCATGTATGTCCGTGTGCAACGCATCCCGATACAAGCGTAAAAGCAATCGATGATGACGAGGAATCGAGGTGAAGAAAGGATCTCTGCTAAGGTGGCGTGGTATCTTCTGTAATTCCCGTTTGAAGCGGTTTTTGCGAACCCAAAGAATGCAAAACTGTTGTATTAGCACTCAGAGGAGCGTAAGAATGACGGAAAGTTAAGACACCCTGCTGATTCCGCCCAGTGGAGAAACATCGATAGGAGGTTTGCAGACTTCGGTCTTGAACCGAGGAATATAAGGTTTGGATTGAGTACAGATGGAATGAATCCTTTCGGTAATATGAGCAGCCTGACATAGCACTTGGCCCGTGATGCTCTGTATCTACAACCTTCCTCCTTGGTTGTGTATGAAGCGGAAGTATATTTTGTTGTCGATACTTATCCAAGGGCCGAAGCAACCTGGGAATGATATTGATGTGTACCTAGCACCATTGATGGAAGATCTAAAAATCTTGTGGATTGAAGGGCATGTATGGGATGCGTACAAACGAGAGAACTTCACTTTACGTTCCTTGTTGTTCGCACCATAAATGATTATCCCGCCTTGCTAATCTGTCGGGCCGAGTACAAAAGGGCCAAAGCCCAGACTCACTTTGCTTAGATGATACCCAGTGTGTGGCTGAATCACTCACAAGAAAACCGTGTACATGCGTCATCGTAGGTTCCTTCGAGGGCTCACCCATACCGCAGATGAAGAAACAATTGACGGAGAGAAGGAGGACAATTCAGCTCCAAGGCATTTAAGCGGAAAAGAGGTCTATGATATGGTTAAGGATTTAGATGTTGTGCTTGGAAAGGGATGTAAATCGAGGACAAGTAAGAAGAACATGTGGAAGAAGAGATCAATATTTTGGGACTTACCTTATTGGGAGCACCTAGAAGTTCGCCAACATCGACGTCATGCATGTAGAAAAGAATGTATGTGATGACAGATTGGTCTCTTCTTGAACATTCGTGACAAAACAAAAGATGGTGTCAACGCACGGCTTGACTTGGTTGATATGGACATCGGACTGAGTTAGCACCAACAAGGACCGATAAAGACGAGCGTACCTTCCCCGCTTGTTACACTCTGTCCAAGGCCGAGAGAACCGAACTGCGGTGCTTGCATGGCGTGAAAGTTCCGTCCGGTTACTCGCCAACATGAAGAAACTTGTTTCGATAAAAGATTTGAAGTTAATTGGCATGAAGTCTCATGATTGTCATGTGTTGATGACACAAATGCTCCTGTTGCAATTAGAAGTATTTTGCCGATCAAGGTCAGAGACAATCATGAGGTTTGTTATTTTTTAACACAATTGCTCGAGAAGGTCATCGATCTCGAAGGACTAGATGCTCTGCGGACGAGGTGGTGATGACACTATGTGATCTTGAGATGTATTTCCCTCCGTCGTTTTCGATATCATGGTCCATCTCATTGTTCATATTGTGAGGGAGATAAAGATGTGCGGGCCCGTGTTCCTCGTAGCATGTACCCGTTCGAGAGGTTCATGGAATTCTCAAGTCATATGTACGAAATCGATCTCGGCGAGAGGGCGGCATCGTCGAAGGTTATGCAATCAAGAGGTCATTGAGTTACGCCTCGATTACATGGCTCAGTCGAACCGATAGGTGTGCCTCGATCTCGCCATGAGGGAGGCTCGAGGGTATCGGGACCATCGGAAGGAAAGCAATCACTCCAAATATGGATCGTATGCTCAAGCCCATTTCACTGTCTTGCAACACATGACCGGTGTCCTCAGATATCGACCAAAGACAAGGACGTGCTTGACAGCGTAATCGCTGCGGCGGATGTTTGGATCACGAGACAACACAATGCATTTGGTTCAACCAATGGTTGAAGGAGCGACTTGCTAGGAGCTCGTCAAGTGATATCTCGACATGGTTGGCAAAAGGGCCAACATTTACAGCTTGTAACATGGCGAGGATACGACATAAATGGGTACACATTCTATACGCAGAGCTCGGGATATAAAAAGCACTAACGAGCAAATGTGTCCGTGATAGATGCATTCAAGATGCGATGGGTGAGGAGCTCCTACTATGGGCAAATAGAGGAGATATGGGAGCTCGACCACGTGCTTTTCAAGATCCCCTATTTGGTGCCGTTGGGTCCATCTCCCACGGTGAAGGTCGACAAATGCAGGCGTCACTACCGTGGACCTCGAGCGTGTCGGATACAAAGGCGAACCGTTCAGATCTTGGCTAACCAAGTTGTTCAAGTCTTCTATGTTACCGACCCGGCAAATAAGAAGCGCCACGTAGTTCTTCATGGAAAAAGGAGGATTGTCGGAGTTGAGAATGTAGTGGGCGAGGAAGAATACAATCAATTTGACGAGTTGCCTCCTTTCGAAACGGCATAAGGGTCGAGGAAGAAGAACATGACGAAACTAGCTACATCTGCGTCGATCATCATGAAGGGCTAATTTTTAAAGATTAATTGAACAATGTGTGTATATGTACTATATACATTCCGATGATCATGGTTAATTTTAGTTCATTTGAGTTAATTAATTGAGATTTGTCTTGTGAAATGGATGTGATTGTTTCTCAAATGAATGTGAATTGGATGTATATACATGTACTTGTTGTCTTTTACGCTTGTTTCAGAGGGCATGGCTAGCATTTCTGAGGCTAGCCAATAAGCGTAATCGATCTAGATATTAACCAATACAAAATAATATCACAGACGGTTTGTTTATCAAATCAATCTCGTCTTACATGTATATCACAGAGCGGTTATTTATTAACACCGCAGCGATACATCATATATCATGACGGTTCTAACTTAGAACCGCTCGTATACTATCACGCAGCGGTTCTAAATTAGAACCGCTCAGTGATAACATATATCACGCATTTGTTGTTTATTAAAACCGTGCGTGATTCATCAATATCACAGAGCGGTTGTTTATTAAAACCGTGCGTGATACATCACATATCACGAGCGGTTCTAAGTTAGAACCGCATTTGTGATAATATCCTGAGCAGTTCTAATTTAGAAACCGTCTGTGATGTCCATCCCTATTTACATTCGGACTCTAGCTAGAGGTTTGCGCGCCACTCTCAAGCGATTAAGTTTCTCAACTCCTCTCGCTCCTCCTCCCCAGCCCGTCGCCACCATCCTCGGCGCCTCTCCTCGAGCCAGCGGCTTCTCCTCCCGATCCCGTCGGCCGCCTCCTCCTCCACTGGCGCGCGCCTCCCCGAGCCCACCGAGCCTCCTCCTCTGCCCTTGAGCCGCCGCCTCCTCCCTCCCAGAGCCAGCCGCGCCTCCCCTTCGCCGCCGCCTCTGCCGCTCGTCTTCTCCTCGTCGTCCTTCTCCTCGGCGCCAAAGGTAACCAATGCCGGAGTTACCGATCGACCCCATGCCCTTTCCTAACTATTTCTATCAATAATATGTCATGGTCCTTCATGATAATTGTACTTGTTTTAGGAATTTGTATTTGTTCTAGTCGATTATTCATATGGTATTTGTTTTGATATCTCTTTGGAATACATTGCAATGTGGTGTGTTGGGCTTGAGATGAATGCTCTGTGATGATAATAGTCTTATCTTGAAATTGTTTTGATAATCGGGTTTGTACTTGAGCTCTAATTGGAATGCTTACTCTACATCGATAGCAATATCAAAATGTTAAATCTTAGCTTTATCTCGATTTCATTTGTTCACATGATGTTCTATTTCTTGTGAAGATGTCTTCCGCTCATTCTCGAGTCGGTAGCCTCATGTGTCCGATGATGCACCATCCTCTGGAACAATATCCAACCGCGTAGAAGAAGAGGAATATCGAAAAGGCCCACGGCCGATTTACCATCACGGAGGTCGATCAGGACCCTATCAATCCTCGCCGAGCGGCCGCATTCCGGAGAATGGTGGAATAGTTGCATGGAAGCGGGTCAAGATCACCTACGATTCGTGGAAGGTGGTGCGGACCATTGAAAACTTTGTCTTGGAAATTCTTGCATCGTTCGAGATCGGTAGAACTCACGGACTCCGTCTTGACGACACGCGTTGCTACAAGCGTGCAAAGCGTGGAAGAACTTCAAGACACGCTTGTCAAGAACTTCGTGGAGAAGGATCTGAAGCGCCCTTCCACAAGTATCTATTATTGGAAGAGTCTGGGCGAGTTTGTGGCGAAGAAGACAGCACAGATGAATTTAAGAGTGAAAGTCTGGCGCTACGGCCCTCGAGCAAAAACAAAGCACCCCCACGGACTCGGCACGGCGGGTATGCGGGTAAAGCCCGATATGGAGGGATCGAGAACAATGAGCAAGCGGTTTGAATCTCTCCTGCTATTTCGAGATCAGCGATGTCGCGAAGCGGTGGTTATTTGCGAGGTTAGCTATTAGGCCTCTGAAGTGTACTTTCCAAACCCGAAGACCGTGAAGTGTCCCAGCGCTGGTAAGATGTCGAACTACCTAGTTTGTAATTACTCCATAACTTCATAGGAAGTGAAATGACATGTCGGGCTATATTGCGAATAACGCCGAGTGCACAATCTTCCCAAGGCTCATTCGAGCAGATAGGGAGAAGATATACTCTCTGCGACCCTAGGAAGCAAGGAGCATCCGAATTACACGAGAGGCGCCGGTGTTTTTGTTACATGGGAACAATGGTTCCAAGCGATGACAGAGGATCGTCTGGGAGTAGGAGGAGAGCCAAAGCCGAGCACGATGCAAAGCTACGAGAGGATCTTCGTGCATCCTCGAGATGAGCTCCTTGAAAAAATCAGAGCGGAGGTCGTGAAAAGTCAGTCAATCCTTTGAGGAAAGGATTAGTATGCGTTGAGCAAAAGCGAAAGACTTTTGAGGAAAGGATTAGGGATTGCAAATGCCAAGTCGGTTGGAAGCCCCCGCTACTATACCGCTAGCTAGCCCCCCAAACATCCGAGTAGTCGCGTCCAACCTAACCCTACCACAATAGGTGATGACAGATTTTCCGTCGATGACATCCGGTAATAATTATTATCTCGGAATGCTCAATCCATTCATAAGCTGTTGGAGTAGCTAATTTTGTACCGTTATATACGAGGTGGCTCTGAAGTGCAAGCTCCAAGTGAGATATGTCTCTGTTGCCCTAGATGTTGCTTGGGGCCGGTGTATCCATCGATGTCGAGCTTTGGTGCAGGTGCAAATCTAGCTCGGGTTTACAAAAGTGAATGTGGGCGGTGTTTGTGCCAATTTGAGGCCGTCCGTGAAAATTCCCCAAGCGATGAGGTCATGACTCTAGGGCAAGCCGTTGGAACATTCATCCAAAGGCCCAAGGAGGACATCTGCTGGAGCTACCCGCTCCCTGTCAACTTCACGGAATGTCTCAGAACGCATCAAGTCCACGGACTTGATCGCACCGGCTTCCGTGACTTGACATGGCAAGGGCCCGCCGCATCACATGCATCTACACCTCGTGCTCAATCGACTCTTGTGAAGTCGACCTATACAAAGCGAGGCGGAAGGGCAAGGGCAAATCGAAGACGATCGAAGTCTTCTCGATATCCCCTTCTTGCCGCTGGCGGAAATACAAGCCAGCGAGCCGCTGCTCGAGAAGTTAGACACCCTACCCTAGGATTTGGATTGCACGAATTGCATGCATGGTACATGGAGCAGATCCAACAAGCGGTTGATCAACGATGCTCGGGTGTCACCGTCAAGTTCAAGGAGCATCATTTTAACCACGTGTATCAAGACGCCGTCTTCACGGTGACCTTCGACGACTTGTTACTGTCTCTTCAACCTCGGCGAGCTCGGCGTCTCAATCATACGATCTTTGGACCTTTGTAAGTGTGTACAATCACGGCCAATGTTCGTGTAATATCGATAAATGTTATATATAACTCCTAGCTTTTGTATAATAGATACATGATCCGTGAAGCGAAAGAAGGAAATCACCGGTAGGTTTCTCGACCCACACGTTGTCTCCGAGCAAAGCATCACGGCGAATGCAACATTCGCCGAGAATTACGTTATAGATTTTTTCATGGCTCACCGCAACAAGGAATTCATACTTTTGCCCTACAACCGAAGTAAGTAGTGTTGCACTACCGCTATATTAATGTTGATTTGTACTTTATAAGCAACACGAACTTAGGTTTAATGACCATCTTGACATACCCGTAGGTTCCATTGGATTCTAATTGTAATTATACCAAAGCGGAAATACGTAATATACCTAGATTCCCTCAGAGGGCCACACAACTTCACACTATCCTGAGTTTAATCATCAAGTAAACACATTTCCTCCATAGAAACTCTATTGTAGTCTTTCCTTCCTTTGCAATGGCTAAGGCTAACTTCTTGGAGTCACGAGGGTGTTCGACGTGTTACATGCTAGAGGATGGAATATCAAGGGAAGGACGCCGCAACATGATCAAACATTCCTGTACTTGCTAGCTAGTACACATTAATCCTATATAACACTTCAGCAATGCCTCTTGAACTAACCAATTCTATTTTTGCAAAGGCCACCAAAGAATAGCCGGCATAGCGTCTGTGGATACTATGTTTGCCACAACATGCAACTACTCAATCGGTTCGCGATCACCAATGATCCTCGGTTTGTCAATCTTTCAACAATTATTTCATATATACTTACCAATTTATATAAGCCCGAATTTAACCTTCATATCGACGGGTTGCAAACATCGCCGAAATCATTGGAGCAGAGCGAGCTCATAAAAATTCGATCACACCTTGCGGCATTCTGAGCAGACGGTCATAAATCCAAATGGGAGTTTCCACGATGTAGCAGATTGAACTTGATTGAGATAGATTGAACATAATGGTACATGTGTGTAAATTAATGTACATTAATGGTTAATTTTAGTTAATTGATTTGTGAATTGGATGTGTGCTTGTTTCTAAATGAATGCAATTTTGATGTGCTTCGAAATGAATGAGAATTGGATGTGCTTGTTTCAGAGGGCATGGCTAGCATTTCCCGAGGCTAGCCAATAAACGTAAATAGATTAAGCAATGCAAAGACTACCCGCAGCCAGTGCAGTAGATGAAACCGCTCAGATAGTCGACTACCACCGAGCGATGCAGAGATGAAACCGCTCAGTGATAGTGAACTATCACGCAGCGGTTTCATATACGCACTCGCTCGCCGGTAGTCTCATATCACGCATTTTTATCTACATTTTAACCGCGTGGTAGTCGAATATCACGCACGGTTTTATCTACGGACCGTCAGTGGTAGTCGCATCATCATGCACGGTTTTATCTACGACCGCCCGGTAGTCGAATATCGCACGAGCGGTTTATCTACGCATCGTCATGGTAGTCGATCATCGCGCACGGTTTTATCTACGCATCGCCGTGGTAGTGCGATTATCGCGCATTTCGCTGCATTTACGCACCGCCTCGTGATAGAGTAGATTACGCATTTCGCTCGAGAACCGCCTCTGTGATGACCATTAGCATTCTTGACCCATAAACTCGCATTTGCTCACACAACCGCCTGTGATGGCGCGTTTGAACCGTCTGAAAGACCTTTTCGTAGTAGTGCATCCTTCCTCGCTCCGCGCCGCTTCCACGCCGTCTCTCCCTCACTCTTTCTTCCACGTTTTTCCGTAAGCGAAGTCGCCGCTATTACGAGACGTATTTACACCTCACGAAAATAAAGCCGAAAGCATTTCGGATTTAAGCAAAGCAATTTCGCGCTTAACCATGCCACACTTGCTGAGACGGTTGTGCTCGCGTAGTCACGGACACGTTTAGATTTCTATGAGCACGCATAATTGTTTTCTGTAATTCCAACCGCTTTATCTCACTTTTTTGGGCATGGTTTGCATAAAACAACTTGGGGTATTGATCAAGAATCTTTTAGTTTTAATCAACAGCTGAGTACACAAATAAGAATGACCAATGCTCTTAAAACGATGCAAAAATTATCTATTTTTTCACTCGAAAAGTTTATTCATGTAATGCATAGCCAATAAGAAAGAAGAAAGTTCCTCACATTCTGCTTAATTAGAACAATGCTGCTAGTATATATAGAATAGTGATATATATATATATATATATCCACACTAGTGTTATGACCAATAGTGGAGTTTTTAGCGTAAATGTCACCGTTACAGGCGTTTTTTATGCAATTAGCGTCTGTCGTGATAAAATAATGACAGAAATAGCACCTCGTCCACATAGTAGCCGACCAAATATGCCGTGTACCTGACAAGCGAATGCCCGTCCCGTGGCTGGTTGGACACGCCTCGTCCGTCCCATGACCGGCTAGATGCGTCCTATGGCCGGCCAGACAAACACGCAAAGCATGTATACCCACGAGAGATCAAGAGACACCGCAATCATTCAATATGGTAGAGACCGTCTAAATTACTATTAGTTCATTGCTACAAATTGTTTACTGGGCCTCTGGAAACTTGATCTTTGGGCAACCTTTTGTACGCAATTAAATATTATGAACCACTACAGGTTGTACTATTTTACTGCATAGTACATGTATGCATGCATGTCACCTACATATGTGCTTATGTGTCAACGCACTCACGCTTGCAAAGGAGCTAGAAATGGGGAAAAAATGTAGGAAGCGCCGTGTACAGGAGTTTTTTACTCATTTAGCACAATTTTAAACTGATATAGTAAAAATAACACCATAATGAATTGA